>MU006328.1:50672-105121 GCA_010093695.1 Plenodomus tracheiphilus IPT5
GTGATCAGCTCGCTTGTGTGATCAGCTCGCTTGTGGTTCACGTTAACGACATGTATAAAAGCACTTGAACGGAGAGAGCACTTTTACCACCCAGGGTCTAGCGGATAACAGCGACATTTTTTATTTCTTTTGCTATTACGGCGAAGGATTTAATCACGGCTGCATCAACGACAAGGCGGTGATTGGCCACTCAAAACGCCTGTGAGAGAGACATGCAGCGTTATAGACTAGATAAGAGTCAACTGCAAGCTGACCGCAGCTTCATTATCGCGCGTCAAGTGTGAAGTTGAACGTTGGCAGAGTAGCAATCGTAAGCGCAAGATTAAAGCAGGTAGCCTACTCTACTGTTAAAACGCAGTCACAATAAGATATGCGCTAAAAGTTAGTAACAACTACAAATTTCCAAGACTTACAACTAGTAGAACCACTAACAAGACCAGTTCTATCCCAAACCCAATATCATCCGCGGAGGTGGCCGCAGCAGCCTGCTCATGAGTGTCTATTCTGGAGGCCCATTCTACCGGATTGGGGACGTGATTCGTTACAACATATATTGATGACGCATAGTGAGTACCTGCAAGTATTTCATTGGATTATTCCAAAGAATACCAGGAAAACAAAATATTAGCAAGCGGCACGTTTAGCCTTCCAACACATGATTCAATCAACTCTGTACAAACGCAGGGTGTGTTCTGGGCGGCCAGTACTGGATGGAAGAAGGCTGTGCAGCTTGTGTTCGAAAGATCTAGTGGATTAAAACTTCAAAATGAAGTAGGGCAATCACTATTGTCGCATGCAGCAAGAAATGGTCAACTTGACGTTGTGTCATATTTGCTTAAGGAGGACACAATCGAAAGCTCCGTCAACCAAAAGGACAAATCTGGTTGTTCGCCATTGTTCTGGGCTGCGAGTGGGGGACATGAGAAAGTTGTGGAGGCTCTTTTGTTACGAGGAGCAGACTGGAAACTTCCAAACAATAATTCGCGTCAGCCACTGTCCCAAGCATCTCAAAACGGACATATGAGCGTCGTCGAAAAGCTACTACAGTACAGAAAATATATGAATGACGGGGATGTCCTCATGGATGAGGTAGACGTAAAAGGTGACACCCCAACAACGTTGGCCTTCAAGCACTACCGAATGGACATATTGCGATTGCTCCTCACTACTGGGCTGGAAGCATCGACATCTCGCACAAGTCAGACATCATCATTCAAGGAACGCTACCTCTTACAGGCAGCACAAAACGACTGGCTAGTATTATGGAAATTCTCATGGAACACCTCGACGGACCTGAACACGTTCGACCTAGAACTGACTTCAGTTTGGCACTCTCAGCTGCTGTAACAAAGGGTTACAACCGGATCGTCGAATTACTGCTAAACAATGGTGCAGATTGCAATGCGACAGTGGAGGACGGTGCACCACTGCTTTGTCGCGCTGCAAAGAAGGGTTATCACGAGGTCATCAAATCGCTATTATCATATGTTGCAAAGCGTGACGGAACAACAAAAGAATGTGATACAGCACTCTGTCTCGCGGCCGAAGCAAAGCACCTAAGGGTGGTGGAGGCACTAATAACCCGTGGTGCCAATGTGGACCTACCGAACCGCCACGGGAAGACACCGGAGGTGCTAGCTAGGGACAACGGCAATATTGACATTCAGATAACAATATCAAGATTTACTGACCAAAGATCGACAGAAAGTGAGGACGGCTTGCACTTCTCAGTTGATCACCAGTTCTGGGCCAGTGTCTTTCTCTTCACAACCGATCTTCATCGCACGGACGGTGGCATGGTTCATAGTCTTGAACCGATTCGAATGGACGAGTTGTTGCGCAATCCGAGATTCAGAAAAACCTCTGAAACAAAGGGTCCCTCTTTTCGGTGGATTCATCTTCCGGCAAATAACGTAAGTTGCAGCCTGTGCTCTCGCATTCGGAAAAGTGCGGGCGGGGATTAGATGCGTTGGGTAGAGGTACTGTACAGAATTCTCTTATCACATACCGCTCATTTACTTACTCGTAATAGCTTCGGATGGTAAAACTATACGATAACCCAGTGAAGGCGTATCATGTTCTGCGACGAGACCGATGTGTTGACAGGCAGCACCTGGGCGTGAAGAGATCGCACAAAGGCACAACAAATCACTGCTTCTCTAGGTTCATGCAACCACATTGCCACAGCTACAACAGCACAATAAACAGAACTTCAATATCTCTAGCTAATGTTAATCTATACAATAGAGCTAACTCACCTACTATAGATACTACAGCAACTGCCTCGAATCGTGGAACTGAAAAAAATCCGCTCAATGTCCATGAATCTGACCTTACCTTATTCGTAAGTCACCAAACAATGTGCAATAGAGCTACTTATGTATCGCTGGAAATGCTGAAACTAGGACATATCCCCTTCCTACATTGGGGCCAGGAGAACAGTGTTACCTCCAGAGCAACAGCAGCTCGTGCAACATTACCTGACGAAGACAAGCACTCGCTTCAAGTCCGCCGCACTCTGGATCAGTATTACTACCATACCCTCATAGACACGGATTATAGAGATGGTACGCAGACAATTTCGCATTACCAAGAGCGCAACGATCTTCACCGTAAGGTGATCACCATGGTTGATCAGTTATGGCTGTGGGTTCTCAAGAGTACAGATGGAGGAGAGGACATTGTTATCAGCTGTTTCCCAAATGTCGATGCTTCAGATCGAAGCAACCACCCGGATCTATCGTTGCGAACGGACATCCTAGACAGCATCAATCGTTACATACGAGACAAGCCATCTTCTGTCCAGTCAGCATATGACCATGCTGGTTTGATCGCAGCTAAGTGCTCGCGAAACTACCTAGACAAGGGAAGTACGTTGGATCTCGGAAAGGATCATCAGAGTGTGCTATTCTCAGAGGTCTATGAGACAGCTATTGGAGACGTAGTAAGCGGAGTCAGTGATAATTCTTTAACGTTAAAGGCTTATCAGTTCAACAGATGCAGGTAGAAGTGGAGGAATTCCGAGAGTTCATCAGGAAGAAGAAGGAAAATGAGAATGCGTTGGTAGCCAATACCAACGAGATAAGTGGTCTGGACAAGATCAAAGATGTGCTCGATGAGCTCAACACCATAGCGGTGCTTTTTCAAGATCAAAGACGCAATCTCAAGTTGTTCAATAGGGCTGTAAAGGCTGCAAGTATGAATAACAGTGACCAGGAGGGCACTATAGGTCATCAGTCACCAGGATACACAGAACTCACAGACGAAGGTGCAACAAGCGGCATGGACTTTTCAATGGGCGACGAAAGTAACGTGAAAATATCTCGGGGGCAACACACGACATCTCCATATGGCTTTAGCGTAGGCAATAGGTCTAAAGTCTGGATAGACGATATGTCAATTGGACTCCAGGAGGGCAAAGAATCAAAGAGAGTTACTAAGAGTGACAAATCCACAGACAAAGGTGGAACAAGCCGTATAGACTTCACAATGGGCGACGAAAGCAACGTGAAAATATCTCGGGGACAACACACGACATCTCCACATGGCTTTAGCGTAGGCGACAGGTCTAAAGTCTGGATAGACGATGGGTCAACTGGACTCCAGGAGTCGTGGGATCCGGAGCCGAGAACCAAGAAGTTAGCCCAAGTTCACGGAACTCGCTCGGTCTGGGGTGATCGAGCTGATCCGGAAGATTTCAGTCTGCCAATCGCCATGGTGAATGCTAGCATCGACGACATCGAAGGCATGACAAAGCGTGCAGAGAAAGCGTATAAAGCAGTGGGTGCATCCCCCCCTTAGCATAGGCACTCACCGATATGCATTACAGCTGAACTTCCTCGTCGATCTAAAATTGAAGCACAACAATGTTATTGACTCAAAGTACTCCCTTAGTCTGGCCAAAAAGGCAGACTAGCAGGGTAGAACGATCATGGTATTTACCATTGTCACTATTGTATTTGTGAGTGTATCAGTCCAACATTGTAGGATGGTGCCCTAGGCTAATCTGCCACAGCTCCCGCTTTCGTTCCTTACGACTATTTTTCAACTCGACATCAAGCAATTCCGGGGAAATAGCGAAGGAAAGTATGAGCTCGGATACATATCGGAAATCATATGTTAGGCTACCTTTCCTTTCCCAATGCTTCACTTTCTCCCAACATATTGGACACGGTTGGCTAATTCACGTATGTGACAGTCCCTATAGCTTTGACGGTGTCAGCACTGCTCATCTGGACAGCTTTCAAGTCCGAAACCTTCGAAAACAAAACGAAAAATTTGTGGGAGGCGCTGAAATCAAGACGACACAGGCAGAATGATGTTGAGTCGCAGGAGGTGGAATTTTTGGAGTAATATAAGTGGTGACAACTCACATGTGAGGAGGGATTTATCGCGAATCCTGCGTAAGGATTCAGTCGATTGTAGATCTCTTAAATTGGTGAATCCTGACACCCTCGGCGGATTTGGGCTGTCCTCAGATTACAGAAGGGATTTCTGTGGTGTAATCAGCAAGTAATGGGTGCCGTGAAAATACAAAGGAGTTCACATGATACAGCCGCCATGAAAGTCCAATTTGCTATCATATATAGAGAGGTTGGACGACCTACACAGACCCTTTGTCACAGTATGCAATCGTATGAATAATAGAACCCCCGCGCGTCATTAAAAGCTTTGGAAAAGCGGTTGCAATGCAGACAATTAAGTAGCCATGATCGCAGCCTCTAAAGGCCATGGCGTTCCAACCGAACTGATATGCAATAATATCTAGTTTTATACAAGTAAACATCTAGATAGGAATCTCTACACCCGCAAAGTTCACACATGTTTCCATCAACTGATCCTGCAGTCCCACATCATCCGCCGCTTTCTGCGGCTGAGCCTCTCTCTTCCCCGGTCTAAAATACCTCCCACTCGTCTGCGCAGCCTCCTCCTCTCCCTCAGCAAGCATAACATACGTCTCGACCGCCGCCTCAATACTGCCTGAAGCCGAACTCCCGCCCATCTTCGTAGCCACCCATCCCGGATCCAAAGCATTACTCTTAACATCTGCCCACCTCCTTGCAAATGCCTTGGCAAATACGATATTATGGAATTTGCTGGCGCAATACGCTTCAGTCTCATTCCATCCCCCTTCTGCCCGCTTCGTCCAGAGAACATCGTCCATGCTCGCTGAACCACTTTGATGCATCTCCGATGACACAAACACCAATCTCTTTGGTCGCTCAATAAGCGCAGTCAAAACGTATGGCGCAACAATGTTCACAGCAGCCAGCGCCGGAATACCTTCCTTCGTCTTTCTGTACGGGCCTTGGTAAAGTCCTGCATTGTGCATAACGCAGTCAAAGGGCCCTAGTTTGTTGACTTGCTCGGCGACGTTCTTTGTCTCAGAGAGATCGGATAGGTCTCCTATCACGACAGTTTTGTCGGCCCCGGGACATGCGGCGGCGGCATCGTGGGCACGTTGGGAGTTGCGCGCGTGCAGGACGACAGAATGTCCGCGGGAGACGAGGCGTTGGGCTACGGTGGAGCCTAGGCCGTCTGAGGAACCGGTGATGAAGATACGAGCCATATTTGGTGTCACGAGTTAAATGTACGTGTTGTATCTCTGGGTTGGATGTTAAGGGGTTTGTGAGTAGAGTAGTACTTGACGAGTTAAATGGGTGTCGACGTTCTCGGTGCCCGTGGGTGAGATTACGACTGCTGACCGTATGCGTGTACCTCATGACATCATCAATATTGCTGACAAGCCACAGTTGTTGCAAAGATTCCCAGTCCTCTCAATAACGTGTTGACACGATTCGGGGGCCTGATTACTAGCGTCGGGGTGTAGAAACGCCCGTAAGCGTGGATTGTGATTGGCTCCGGTGACTTCCAACCACCGGTCTGTCAACAATTCAACGTCGTGTCAGCGCTCGTTCAGAAGAGCATATACGTGCGGTCAAGCCTTACCACAAACATCGAAGCTTATATGCGACAAGCTTTACCAAGGAGATCCTGCACTCATGGACATGCCGGTGATGCCTCTCGCGAAACAACGGCGTTGTCGTATTGTGCATCCCTTGTGGACGCCTGAATCACAACGATCGAGTACATAGACCTTAAGATCCCCTTAGGCCATCATGATCTGACCACCGATCTCCAAACGCTTCTTCAGAACAATGTCTCTCTCCACCCAAGCACCTAAACTCAAAGTCCTGATATCCGGTGCGGGTATTGCAGGCCCCTGTCTCGCATATTGGCTCTCGAAAACACGTCTCAACACCTCCATCACTGTTGTTGAACGCTCACCGGTACCTCGCGCTACTGGTCAAGCGGTCGACATTCGCGGCACTGCCATATCGGTCATCGAGAAGATGAAACTCAAGGATGCAGTCCAGGCGCGCAGTACTACAGAAGAGGGAACCAGGATTGTTGGTGCATCTGGCAAGACCGTTGCCGAGTTTGGAAAAGGAGATTCATTCACAGCTGAGTACGAGATCTTGAGGGCAGATCTTTGTGAACTGTTCTTGGACGAAACTCATAAGCTTCCCAATGTGCGATATGTGTATGGCGACTTTGTCACTTCTCTTTCGCAGAGCGAGAGCAGTGCGGATGTCAAGTTCAACAGCGGTTCGGAGGAATCATATGATCTGGTCGTCGCAGCGGACGGCTCCACATCCAAAATTCGTTCAATGATTTTGGACGAACAGACACGCAAAGACAGCTACAAACCCATCGGCCAATATATCGCATACTTCAGCATCCCAATGAATTCCTCGGACACCAAACACTGGTACTGGTACAACGAACCCAAAGGACTCGGCGTTATGACACGACCGCACCGCAACAACACTACAGTAGGCGCATACCTTTGCATTACACTACCCGCCCACGGCCAGCGCGACTCCGCCATCGAAGACGCACTTTCGCAAGGCGCCAAAGCACAGAAGCGGGTATTGAGAGAGTACTTCAGCAAAGCTGGCTGGCAAACTAAACGTGTGCTCGAAGGCATGAACACATCATCAGACTTCTACATGTCACGCACTGCCCGCGTTGTGCTTCCAAGGTGGCATAACAACCGTACCGTTCTCCTCGGCGACGCTGCATTTGCAACCTTTGGTATCGGGACGTCTCTCGCCATTCAGAGTGCTTATTCGCTTGCTGGCGAACTATCAAAGATCAAGGGAGGCGAGGATGTTCCTACGGCGCTCGACAAGTACGAGGAGTCATTTCGCAAGGTTCAGGGCGTGAATGAGGATTTGCCTCTAGGTTTTCCGCAGATTGCGTTTCCCCAGACGAGTTGGGGAATTAGGGCGAGGGATGCGGCTGCGTGGGTGGTGGGGAAGACCAAGGCGTACAAATTATTGCCTGGAGAGGATCGGGTTAGGAAAGACAAGTTGCCAGAGTATGAGTGGGTTGGTGTTTGAGGGGTAGAATATTCGTGTTATGGTAATGGACGAAGAGGCCATGCTAGGCGGTGGTGTCTCTCAGTGCGGCTAACTTGCCTTGTTTGACGATATAGATACTTTTCACTCACCCTTAGCGAGCAAGAATCCATCCTATCACAGTTTCCATTTCGTTTGTACCTGCGTTAGTGTTTGCCATGGTAATTGCGATAGCCATGTGGGCCGGGGTGGTATGCAAGAGCGAACCAGAATGCCAAGGTAGTCTCCCCGAGAATCATTCCGTCTACCTGTGGGGAACTGACTGGGGCTCCGCACGATGATTTCTTCGTACGCGCAACCGTTGGCAGACGTCATCTATCTGACTCGGAAGACTGCGCATCGTCATGAGCGTCCCACAGTCGGTTCATTCTTCATTAGGTGGCACAGCGTATAAGAATAAGGGATCCATGATGTTCTTCAGTACGTTCATTCGCTCTTATCCGCAATGATGGCGCCTATGCTATCTATACTGGTATCCTTCGGATCCTTAGTTGCTGGCCATGTAATTCCTCGTCAAGGTACTATCGACTATAACGCCGCCCCACCGAATCTATCGTCTCTCGCCAATTCCTCGTTATTCACAACATGGCGACCAAAAGCGCATGTTCTTCCAGCCTACGGTCAGATTGGAGATCCATGCATGCACTACACAGATCCTGAGACCGGACTGTTCCACGTAGGATATCTGCATGAAGGAGCTTCGGGTGCGACAACGATTGATCTGGTGATATACACCGACTTGAACGCCGACTCGGCGCCTTTCATCCGCGCAGGCGGCATCAATGATCCAATCGCTGTCTTCGACGGAAGTGTAATTGAAAGAGGTATCAATGGGACACCGACACTGCTATATACAAGCGTGAGCTATCTGCCGATTCAGTGGACAATTAAGTATACCAAAGGAAGCGAGACGCAATCTCTCGCCGTCGCAAGAGATGGAGGGCGAAACTTCACAAAACTAAACCATGGGCCGGTAATCCCAAGCCCGCCATTCGCAGTCAATGTAACGGGGTTCAGAGATCCATTTGTGTTCCAGAACCCGCAGTTTGATGGCTTGCTGGAGAAGGATGAAGGGACGTGGTATACCGTCATCTCCGGCGGTGTTCATGACAAGGGACCAAGCATCTTTCTCTATGCTAACTACGGTGACGAAGAGGATAAGTTCCAGACTTGGGAGTACCTAGGCGAGTGGTGGCACGAGGCCGCGAACACTACTTGGGCTGAAGACGGTTGGGCCGGACGATGGGGTTTCAACTTCGAGGTTGCGAACTTCCTGACATTGGACGAGCATGGCGCCAATCCGGAGGGCGAGCTTTTTGTCACTTTGGGTGCCGAGTGGAGCTTTGACCCCATCGTGCCTCAGGTCTCGGATAACAGGGAGATGCTCTGGGTCGCTGGAAAGCAAACGCTCGTGAATGGCGAACTTAAGTTCGAACCCACCATGGCAGGCAGATTGGATGCAGGGCGCTCTGCATATGCAGCCGCTGGCAAAGGCCTGCTCGCAACCTCTCAGGCTAGTCAGGCCAGCGGTGCACCAGATCGTTTCATCACATACCTCTGGTTAACAGGTGATTTTTACGGTACATTGGACTTCCCCAAAGCGCAACAGAACTGGACGGGCTCCCTTCTGTTACCTCGAGAGCTGAGCGTGAGGTATCTGACTGTGATTGACAATACACTTGCTCGTGAGAAGGGAGCATGGAGGATTGAGGAAGAACACGCCAATGGCACCATCACTCTGGCGACGCTCCAGCAGAAAATCGCACGAGAACCTCTTACCGCTTTCAAGGACCATGCGACTAATGTGGTGACACAACCCGGTGGAACAAAGTCTGAAGGAGCAAAATTCGATCACAGTCCATCGTCGAAACACTACATGCTCTCTGCTTCCATGAATTTCCCGTCACGATCAGGCGATCTCAAAGCTGGTTTCGAAATCCTCTCTGGCGCCCACGAGAAGACACGTATATACTATCAATTTTCCAACGAAAGCATCGTC
The DNA here is from genome assembly GCA_010093695.1 of Plenodomus tracheiphilus IPT5. Classification (NCBI taxonomy): domain Eukaryota; kingdom Fungi; phylum Ascomycota; class Dothideomycetes; order Pleosporales; family Leptosphaeriaceae; genus Plenodomus; species Plenodomus tracheiphilus. The sequence goes on from MU006328.1 coordinate 60,096, forward strand.
GTCGATCGTTCAAATTCGTCCGCAGTAGCATCAACCACAAACGGCATCAACACCGAAAATGAGTCGGGTAAATTCCGCCTGTTTGATGTTCCGAGTGGTAGTGGAAATGGAACGTTAGTAGAAAAGTTAAACATGACTATTGTGGTTGATGGTGGTGTGGTGGAAGTTCATGTCAACAATCGGTTTGCGTTGAGTACGTGGGTGTGGAGTTGGTATGAGGATAGCAGGGATATTACCTTCATTGTCGAGGGCGGAGAAGTTGAGTTCAGCGATATCACGGTTTGGGAAGGGTTGGTGGATGCATGGCCGAAGCGCAGTAGCTGAGGAGATGGCCTAGGATGGTATTGAGTAGCAGATTTCAGGTAAAACCCTTCTTACTGCACTATATCTCGGGTCAAGTTCTCTTTACTGAGCCTTGGAATGATACTTGTACATCTCGCACTCCCGAGAAGTTTCGATGGAAGCTGGCGTCTTCACTTGAAACTCGTGCAGTTTTCGTGAACAAGGAAGCTATTGGGACATTTGGAGCGTAGGGTATGAGGGCTCTGGCAACGCTGTTACAATGGCCTGTTCTGGTAAATACCACTGTGCAGGAAGCAAACTATCTAGGTATTGCAAGATAAGCCAAGATTTCACAAATCAGATTCGCAAGATTGATTCAGTGAGAAACTATTACGAGTGAGCTTAGTCCTCGTTCCACAATCACAAACATGCCTCTTGTACAACATCATCTTCCTAAACCTGAATGATCGATCAAACCCATATGCAAACAGATGCATAATCGCCTCGCCCCAGATGCAAACAAAGATATGAGCTCCTTATCACAACAAGCAGCTTGGTAACTCTCGCAGTATCGAAACTTTGAATCTCCCCCAAATACCACTGTTTTTGTACAAAGGTAGCATTATGATATCGTGCAGTAGTGGCGTTCACTCACTTCCGAGCCGCGGCATTATGCAGCTGTGTGAGTCGCCGAACACGCCCGGTTCATGGCTCCTCTCTTCCAACCAATCAAATGCAGCATACATGAATAGTCGGACAACAAACAAGTGGATCGTGCGAATACAAGTACGACTACATATAAAAGTTCGGCTCGTCGCGAAACACCATCCCGTACTTTGTCCCTTCAGAAATTCAATTTGTCTTTTACCCAACAATTTTTGCCAATTTACTGTTGATTCGTAATATAACGCGAACGATTATATTTACCGATCATGTCAGACCCAGTTACATACTCCTTCTACGGTACTACAGTCCCCATACTCCGAAACTTCACCACAAGCGCAATCAACATCTTAACCACCGCTCAAAACGAACGTTCCAAAGCAACAGACGGCACTTTCCCCACCGAACAAGAACTCCTCGAAGCACAATTCGCAGACATGTATTCTTTCCGCATGCAACCCATCATGCTCGCCAAATTCGCAATCGCAGCATTACAAGACCTGCATCTCCATGGCTCTACAGAATTTCCAGCCTTGAATCCATCATCATTTAGGTCATTCGACGACGTCATCGACTTTTTCAAGAAACTACAAGCGGGCTTCGATGCCATTGATGAAAAAGCGTATAATGAGAGTGCAGAGAAGAGTGCGAATATTCATCTTGATGGGGCGAATATTACACTGCAGATGAGTGGTCTTGCGGATTATTTCCACGGGTTTGTGATTCCAAACGGGTATTTCCATCTTAATGCCATGTATATGCTGTTAAGGAGCAAGGGGTTTAGTTTGGGGAAGTCGGTGTATCTTGGGTGTTGGATGAGTGAACAGCAGCAGAGAGACTGGGCTCCGTTGAGAGCGGCGAAGGCGAAGAAATGAGCAATGAAAGCGATGGCATTGGAGATGGATACTTGATAGAAGCATACCATGGAATGATTGGGGTCCAGGCCATGCTTGGAGATCTGGATTTAAGGACTGTGGACTTGGTATAGGCTGACATCGTCAGTCAAGAGATCGGGCACACGAATACGGGACATGCATTTGGCAAGGCCTGTGTAATGACTGTGGAAGGTCTTTGGGGATTTCAGAACAGTGTGTATGAGAAAGGAACCACACGAAAGGAACAAATCGTAAATGAAAACTCTCCTTTTGTCTTCATGTACATGCATGTCTATCTCATTCGTCGCCGTGATCGTGAGCTACATGGACGCGTTTCAGGTCAGCGATACACTCAAAGCAGTATATCGTAGAGTGCGTAGCCATAATCTGCGTCGAGTCGTCGAATCGTCGAATCATGGAGACTCATAAAAAATGACATATACTCAGGTCCTGCAACCCAAAAAAGTCTTGCGTTCAGCGTAAGGGTAGGCCCTCTACATTCTCAAACGCGAAACTCGGGCTTCCAGGCTCGGCGCTGGTAGCTGCCGGCAACAACTCGCTCTTGTTCTCGCCTTCGCTGCCATCTTCTTTTATGACGACGCCTTCCTTGCCTCCCTCCTTTACCAAGACAATCTCAACTTCGACACACTTCTGTACAGTCTGCTTCAGCCCAGCGACCATTGCGCGTAGAGTGCTCAACTCATCGAAAGCGAGTTCGCGGTTCAGGACAACATCCTTGGGTTCGCCGTTATCGATGCGGCGCTTGAGGGCGTTGATGAAGGGCATTGCTTTCTTGGACTCGGATTTGTCAATCGACTTTGAGATGGATTTGATGTCGAGGGTCTCGGAGGTGCGGATCAGGTCGATGTACCTTGTGATTAGTTAGTATCATAATCATCAGAAGTTAAAAAAGTGAGTAAGCGAAACATACTTTGCCTGCCAAGCTGGCCAATCCTTCGCAGCGAAGATGGTGATCTTCTTTTCCTTCTTAGGATCGAAGTTCGCTGCTTTACCCTTGGATAGCTTCTTCATTGCCGCACCTTCCGCAGATGTGATGTTGGTTTGTGTGGTGCGAACGAACTCGCGAGCAGCGGTAAGAGAAGGGTTGGTGGCGGGGACCTTGGGCCAGAGAGCCTTTTGGATAGTCTCTCCCTTCTTAAGAACCTCGAGCCAGATGTATTCGGACCAATGCGGTGCGATAGGAGCGAGGAGCAGGGCCTGAAGTTCAATGAACTTTGTGACGAGGTCCTGATGCATACCAATACCTGCGGCCTTTGTGGCTTCGCGGTAAAAGTCACGAGCAGAGGTGAAATCGTAGAAACCGGATTTTAGGGCGAGCTTGTAGGACGTGACCTGGTAGTGCTGGTATGTTTCTTCCACAAGCAGATTCATCTCATTGTCAAACATGTCGTCAAACAGAAGGCGCTCGCTGCCTCTCTGGCGTTGGATGACATCGGCGTTCTTTACGCGCTCGGTAGAGCGTTTCTCGAGGTAGCTGGTGCCGTTGGGGACGTAAATGGCTTCTTTTACCAAGTCCTCACACCACTTGCGGAGCTCGAAAAGCTTGAGAATGTTGGCGTTGGCAACAGTCTCTTCGAAGTTAGCATCAGTGATTTCATCACCTGCATCTGCAAGTGCCATGCGTGTAGCATCGGCACCAAACTTTTCAGTAGCTCCAGCAATGGTGAGGAAGTTTCCGGTAGACTTGCTCATCTTGTCACCGTTGAGCAATAGATGTCCGTTGACACGAATACTACGCGGCCAATTCTCCTTGGGGAAGATCGCAGCGTGACCGTACAAGTGGAAGGTCAAATGGTTCTGGATAAGATCCTTGCCACTGCAGCGCATGTCAAGTGGGTACCAGTAATCAAAGTGTCGTCGTAGAGTCTCCAAAGTCTTCTTGGGAATGTCTGACTGAGGTAGATCTGAGCGCTCACGGCGAGCGAAGACGTAGTCCCAGACGTCGTCGGTCAGCTGATCAGGTGTCACACCAAGAGGCCCAGGCTCTTTGCCGAACATGTCTTTGTGAAGAAGATGCGCAAAGGAGTAGTACGCTTGGTAGATCGTCGAATCTGACAGACTCTCTACCATGACTGATGGATCCCATGGTACTTTTGTTCCGAGACCGTAAGAGCGAGCGCATGCCCAGATGCTGAGCCAGTCGACCACGCGTAGAAATTGGTTCTTAGCCTCGGGATAGTAGAGGTTGAGATCGCCCTCGATGTGGGATCGGACTTGTTCGGCCCAGTCGCCGTCTCCGCCGTTCGCCGCCGTTCCATAGTTCATGTACCATTGGTCAAGCAGAGCAGCCACACAATCGTCACCACTCCGGCTGATGACCTTGCCATCTGGCTCAGCGTATGCAAAAGCGTCGCCGCTGTCAATAAGCTGCTTTCGACACAAGTCCTTGGCTTCTTCGACGGTCTTTCCGCTGAACTCGCCATATACCATCTTGCCCTTGTAGAAGCCCTCCTTGTATGCCTTGTCTTTCGCATCAGCAAGCTTGGCAGAATCCTTGGGTGACTGGATCTTGAGCTCTTCCACCAATTTTTTGGCGGTGAGGTTGCCGTATGTTGGGGTATCGATGATGGGGAGAATGTCGTCGAACTTGACCCACTCTTTCTGGATGCCATAGTACTCAGCCTTCTTGGCTAGATCGAATGATGTAATGTAGTCGTCTGGTGAGTCTGAAGGTACACAGGTAACAACTGCGGTTCCTTTCGTGTCCTTGACCGTCTCCATGGGTAAAATGTGGACTTCCTTGTGTACTGAGAGAGGGGCGTTGACGACTGTACCGATGACATCTTTCCCGGAGAAGCTGGCGACCTGTGGGTGCACACCCCACTCGGGGAAGATGCCTGGCTGGTACGACATGTTGCGCGCTGATCGCTGACTGCATACGAAGTATTCTGTATCTGAGACCTTGAAAAGACCGTACTGTATCGTAGGGCTGACAAAGCATGAAGTTTGCCCATACATGGTCTCTGGGCGCAGTGTTGCAGGAATGAAGTAGGCGCTAGCACCTTCGGGGATCTTGCTCGCGATCTCTTTAGCAGAGTCTGCCCACTTGGTGACCTTCATCTTCAAAGCTGTGTACTGCTGGACACCAACGCCCTCGCCGGAAGCTCGATCATGGTCCATGCAGGCTTGTCCGTCTTTGGGACTGTAGACGGTGTAGCGCTTGGCGAAGATGATCTTCTTGAGATCCAGGAGTTTGCGCATCTGCCATGCGATGAAAGAGTCGTAGTAAGGATTGGCATCAGTCGTGACAAATTGTCGTCGCCAGTCGATGCGGGCGCCGAAGCCTGTCAGGTCACGCTTTGCCAGAGGCGGGAAGTACTCAATCCAGTGGTAGGGGTCGGCGAACTTGTGAATCTCTTCGAGAGGAATGCCTTGCGCCAGCATGATTTGAAACTGGTACTTGGTCTTGATGGTCTTGGCGTTGGCTTTGCCCTTGGTCGCCTTGAACTTGGTGATGTCGGTCTTGGTCTCTGCCTGGGTGGGTGCTGGTGGCTCTGGTACGCTGTTGTCGATGACATCCTCTACCGGGCATCGCTCAAAGTTCTGGCCAAACATCTCGACCTCGCGGATAAGCTTGTCTGCGCATGCCTGGTGAATGTGAGTCTGGGGTCAAGTCATGGCCATTCAGACTCTACTGACCTTGATGGGCATGCCTGTCACGTGGTACCCAAGCGGAAAAAGAGCACGCTCGCCCAACATTCTCCGGAAACCCGCAGTAAACTCAACCTTGGATGCAGTGAAGCCATGGCCAGCATGCAGGGTGCCGTTCATGTAAGGATAGGCGAAGCAGCCAAACCATTTTGGGTACTTTTCGTGCAGCTGGTCGGGTGAAGTTGTGTCAAACGGCTCGTCTTCCAGTGATGGCGCGTCCGGGTTGAAAACGCCCTGCTCCTGCCACGCTTTCTGGTAGCGCTTTTCGGCCTCGATCAGGGTATCTCGCTTATCGGTGTTTTCGATTTTCAGCGTTTTCGACTCAGTCTCTTGCGGCTTGAGCAGTTCGATTGTTGCGGCGACTGCGCTTTTCGGCACGTCCTGGGGTACCGGCGCCTCCGCCATGATGATGTTGGTAAGAGAGGATCAAAGGGAACGTGGGAGAAGTGAAGTTTGCGGGGTGGTGGGCGGATCAGAGGTGTTTGGTGGTCAATGCGCTTTGCAGTCACACTGTCTGCTTTTGTGTGATTCGAGGGAGCAAAGCGTGTGCGCCAAGACTGTGGGTGGCCTGTGCGGTCGGTGGGCGGATCTGCTTGCTTCAACGTCAGCCAAAATACAAAAAAAAACGTTGGCTCGGATTCGAACACTCGAACTCTACACGCTCTCGCGGACACGCCGGACCGCCAGACTGCCGGACAACAGACTCAGCGCGATGCTCCAGCTCATCAACCGCCTGCTCGGCCGCACGCAAAACACACTGCCGCCCTTTGACCTCGCGCGCAATCGCTTTCGCGTCAAAAAGACATGGCCGCCCAACCTCCGCGAGCTCACGGAGAAGCAGCAGTTTCGGTTTGAGCGCAAGTTCAAGCGGCGTATCAAGGCCAAGTCCATCAAGCCGCAGTGGGACAGGTGGACCAAGATTGTGCAGTGGAGCATCATCAGCTTCATCGTCGTTTACGGCGTCCTCTTCCACGACTTCCGCAAGGATCCCATGAACCCGCGGCCGGGCGAGCAGCCCTTTGCAGGGCTGAGGCAGAGAATGTGGGGGATGCTGGGCAATTTTTACACACATACCGAAGAGAGGCCTACTGCAGCGCGTGGAAGCCGAAGAGAGGCACTGTCACGAGCTGGCGAGCCGCCTGCTCTTCCTCGGGACTCGCTGACCTGAGCCGCCTCGGTGCCTGTACAAAAATATCGTTAGCCTGAACACGAATGGAAGATGCCGAGTGCATTAGCTTGAATAAAGAGTGACAGAGGGTGGCTTATCATACCGGAGGGTTGGCTGGGGGCGGCCTTAGGTGGGGATGCAGTTGGTACCACTGCAAGAATGTGGGGGGGACATTAACCCCAAGAGGGACAGGGAATATGTCTGATTTCTGATGACGATTGTTAGTGCATTGCCCGTTTTTCTTCAGTTTGACCAACATGAGATACTTACCATCCAGGAACTGTACCCAATATCTCCCTTCTTCTTGCCGTGGCGCCAACAGCTCCCCTTGACATCATAAGTCTCCGAAGAATCGAGGTAGACGTGCGCCGTGGCCTCGGTGAACCGCGTGCCCCTACGGGTGTTAATACACTTTCTCTTACACCTTTATCGTGGCTACCATGGGCTCTAGGGTAATACTCACGTGTTGACGTTGACAAATCTCATCCTTATGGTCAGGTGAGGCGCATCATCTTGATGCCACGTCTTGGTCACGAGCACGTCGGTCCCCGTTGCCCACCACGGCAACACTTCTCCCTGCCACCCGAAGGCAAAGGCTGCGACCCTAGACCATGAGTCCAGGCCCTCCAGGGTCGCTCGAATGGCGGTCTTCTCTTCTTTTGTGACGCTGGCTAGCTCGCCGCTGAAGGAAATGCCTCCAGGGTTGATGAACCTATGCCTCTTGAATTAGCACATGTTCTGCAAAGAGTCTAGATCTATCGACTATTCTGCAGTCTACAAGCAAACTACGACCTCAGAGCGCAATCTTGTAAGCCACTATCGAGACTACACCGATATCACCACTCCAGTGATCAGGCTTTTAATCCACTATCACGGATAGGCCTGTATCGTGGGTTATCCGTTTTAAGTCGAGGATGGGTCGAGGTGTATACAGCAGGCTGACGTGACGGACTGTTGCTAGACCTCGAGCCTCGACCTTTTGCTAACACATCTCAAGAGAGATGGACTGTACATGTCCAGGACTCTGACATCGGCAAGGCTGAGTGTTGATGCTCCAGTATGCACCGTCATTGCAATGCGTGTCAGTCCAGCGTCGAACCTGCCATATACACCAAGATTGCCGTCTTGGAGCAGGAGCTCTCGAGTCGTCGTGCTGACTACAGTCATATCGCAGGCTGTGATTGTAGATTGATCTAGCGACAGGGTGTGTGTGCGGTGGTGGAGGAGGAGGTCGCGGACTATCGTGGCTCTCCGCGGTTCGTCTCGATGGTGCCGTAGCAGGAGCATGTTTCTTGATGTCGGAAAAACATGCTGCAGTCATCTCGAGACCGCAGAGCGAGCAAGGTCCCTGTAGCATCAGTCCAGGTACTCTTGAGCCGGCAAAATTTTGTACTTAGCTGTCATATTTCTCCATTCCAACGCTTTCTTTTGACGCATCCGCCTCTATATCATCACTGCTGCCATTCTCAATGCTACCCCAAAATCCCTCCACCTCTTTCTCCTCCACCCTACTCCTTCCAATGTACCCTTCAGAGGCCTCTGCTCTATCTCTAATATCTCCTTCGTCCTCAAAACCGCACTGTGGCGCCTCCAGCCACCCAAAGTCCCAGTCCACCGAAAGAATTCAGACCCCCAAACGCAGAAAATTAGAAAAGACGAGACGGTGGCAGCCGTCTTCGCCTGTAAACAAATACAAAGACTCCTACCTTTGAGGTTGCGTCATGTCCAGTGCGGAAACAAAGCGCCAATCGACGCTGGAGGGGAAGGCCATTGGTGCTATTGCTGCTGCTGTTGTTGCTGCTGTTGTTGTTGCTGCTGTTGTTGTTGCTGCTGTTGCTGCTGCTGTTGCTGCTGCGTATGTGTGTGGGCTGAAGCAAGAAAGAAGGCAGCGGAGCGGGCAAACTCTGTCCTTAAGTGACAGGTAACCCCACAGTGAAAGTGGGAGTGAGAAGCGGTATCACCATTGTTGTTGTTTAGTGCTAATCTTACTTCGAGGTGAAGACGGATTCGATACGGAAGGTACGTCTACCAACCCACGCCTCATCATGTCCTTGAGCCACCAAAACACAGTATACAACCGCCTCACAACGCATCAAGACGCTCAACTGAATTGAAATCGTATTCTAATATCTCACTATACACACGCCAGAAGATTACAAGGACCTCGAAACTCCCAACGTGTATGCCACCACCACACCTAAGCAAAAACAACCAATTCCTCCCCCCCCCCCCTAAACGGACAATCTAACCACCCACCCCTCAATCCAATCGCCTTCACAATTCTACCCTCCACACACCCTCCGTTCGACAACGGCACCAAAAAATTCCACCCAATGATCCGCTGGCGTTAGCGTACCATCTACAAACGCAAATCTCGCAGTGGGTTCGTACTGCCAGCCCGTCATGGCGAGCTTACATCTTTGACGGGCAGATTGGATGCTTTAGCCCCAGTTTTTGTCGTCCCAGTTGGAAATCTTGACGGTGTAGCCGTGGGCTACGAGTTGGGAGGTGCGGTCGCAGGCGATGTGGAGGTAGGGGGAGGTGGGAGGAGGATGCGTCGTTTAGGGGGCGGACACTGTTTGGAAGAATTTGCCTGTAGAGGGTGAGGTGTTATTAATGTGGTAAAACCCTTGGAATTGGGGTTGAGACTATAGCTGAGGGTTGTGATTTGGTGAATTGGAAGACATACCGTAGTTTGAACCATTGATCCATGCTGCTTCGTGAATCGGTTTGTCATCTTCTGTCTTGGTCGTGCACGATTTTACCATACGTTCTGTGGCATCGTAGCACTTCGGTCAAGAACCAGTGACATAGAAGTGCGCTTCTTTAATTACGGAGAGCTTGACGGCATATTCGCAGCCGTTGGTGCTTTATCGTTGTACTGCTGTCAGATCATTTGGCACACAGCGACTTTTCACAGAGACCTTGACACGCTTGGTCGCGCATGCGATAGAGGATCTCTGCAACGGATGCCTTCTGTCAGAGAGTTGAAACTCTTTGGGGAAATCAAGGCCCAGCTCAGCACCGCATGGTGCTGCTTCAGTGAATGGAAGCGGTAGTGGTCAAGCAGTATTGGGGCATATATCTGCTATCATGGAAGTCATCTCTTGACCAGGATCTTGGTTTTCTCTCTAGGCTCTGGTTGCAGACATGTGAAAGAGGACTGTCCCAAAAATACAATACTGTGGCCGGTTTGAGTGGATTGGAAGACTTGGGCCCAAGAGTCCCATACTAGAATCCAGATGAGCAAGGCGAATTCCAGTTCTGGGTTCTTTAACGAGAGGTTTTGAGCTCTTGCCTCAATATGCGATTGATTATCGCCTTTGAACGTAGTCCGAGGAAACGTCTCTGGAGTTTCAGCCCAGCGTTTTCGCCTCTCGGAACTTTCGTCGGTGCCATCCTATACTCAGTCGGCTCTGGTACACATGCAGTCAGAGGATTTCATAACATGCAAGATAAAGCAGGAGATCAACGTCGTTTGGTGACGGCTCTTGAACACCAAGAAGACAGTACCGTCCTTGCCGTTGGCCAAAGTAGCTGTCGTACTCTACAAGCACGAATTGCGACCCAGCCCTCTCATCAACTCGCTTCAATCCATTGTTCACCAGAGCAACCAGCTCAATCATGTCCTTTCTCCGTTAGACTGTCAGATTCTAGTAATTCAGTATGTCCACTAATGGCCAACACCAATGCTATGACATTTTGTCACAGTCGTTCGATGTGCCATCAAAGAGCCTTGTATATGCAGTGACATACATAGACGATGCCATCAACTGCAAGCTTACAACCAGTAGCAGAACACAGCCTGTCAAGTTTGCCAGGAAGTTCATTGTTGATCTCAACCTTGAAGTCCGCGATGGTAGAAGCGCTATTCCATAGCCGCGGCGCAGGAAAAGCAGACTGCACCGACTGCGCATAGAGCACAGGGTAACTGCGGTGAGGCAGACGCAGTGCACATGTTTCATCGTAATCATCAGGAAGTACAATCAGAGCTGCTACCAGCACCCCCTCGCCCGTGGCAGCGGTGATTTGAGAGCTACGATGAAGTGATGGGCATCATTGACCCATGCTGGGGTGGTAAGGAAACGTCTGGGGTTGTGGCCGGTTCTTGAAGGATTTGGAAGTCCGTCCTATACAGCAGGGAATAGCTTCACAAGCGCTTCCGGCGGACTGGCAGTTTTATTGGGGAACGATGTGTCTTAGTTGCATACGAGAGCAGAAACACTATGGGGCTACTGATGATGTTAGCTAAGAGACTAGACGGTAAATTCGTAAGCAAGAACACCATCAACGCGCGAATGCATCACACAACGCATTACATATACAATGTCACAGATTCATATATACCCAGCATAAACGCTCAAAAGGACCCATATTGCTCAGCGACACCAAGGTCACTGCCACAGTTCTATTTGCAAAATCTGAAACCTCCGCATGCAACCTCATACATCGATTAAGTTCTCACCCTCCTCCTGCTGGCCCTCGTCCGAGTTATCCTTGGTGTCCTTGCTGCCCTTCTTCTTGTCATCGCCCCGACTCCTCTGGTAGTACTGATCCAGAACCTTAGCTGGGATACGGTTGAGCAATTCCTTGGGGTAAATGCGGAGCAGGGACCACGCCAAGTCGAGCGATTCGTGTATAGAGCGGGACTCATAGGCACCCTGGGCGATGAAGGACCGCTCAAACTTCTCGAGGAACTCAAGCGACAGCTTGTCTTCCGAAGATAGCGCTTCCTCACCAACGACAGCCTTCATGGCTGCAGCGTCACGACCAATGGCGTATTTGGCGTACAATTGGTTGGACACATCGCCGTGGTCTTTGCGCGTGCGGCCCTCGCCAATAGCAGACTTCATGAGACGGGAAAGCGATGGCAGAACGTTGATCGGTGGGTAAATGCCTTTGTTGTACAGTTGACGATCGATGAAAATCTGGCCTTCCGTAATGTAACCAGTCAAGTCAGGGATAGGATGCGTGATATCTATGGCGATGTCAGTGTGGAAATGGGTGTGGAAGGTTTCGAATACGCACCGTCGTTGGGCATAGTCAAGATAGGAATCTGAGTGATAGATCCGTTGCGGCCTTCGACACGTCCAGCGCGCTCGTAAATGGTGGACAAATCCGTGTACATGTAACCGGGGTAACCACGACGTCCGGGCACTTCTTCACGAGCAGCGGAGACCTCACGGAGCGCGTCACAGTAGGACGAAAGATCGGTAAGAATGACCAAGACGTGCTTCTCGAGCTGGTAGGCGTAGTATTCGGCGGTTGTAAGGGCGAGACGGGGCGTGATGATACGTTCGATGCTTTTCATGGTCAGTCTCAAGTGGTTCTAGTGTTGTGCATGATTTGTCCACTCACGTAGGATCGTTGGCCAAGTTCAAGAATAAGGTGACACGCTCCATACTGCCGTTCTCCTCGAAATCCCTTGTAAAGAACCGACTAGTTTCCAAGTTGACACCCATGGCGCCGAAAACAATGGAGAAGTTGTCGTCGTGGTCATCGTGCACACCCTTGGAAGGCTTGCCGACCAGGCCGGCCTGTCTGCAAATCTGCGCGGCGATTTCGTTGTGGGGAAGACCGGACGATGAGAAGATAGGGATCTTTTGGCCACGGGCAATTGAGTTCATCGTATCGATGGCGGAGATACCTGTAGAGATCATCTCTTCCGGGTAGACCTGCATGCTGTCAGTCGCAACCACAAGGCTTTGAGCGGCTAATTACGTACTCGAGAGTATGGGTTGATGGGGCTACCGTTGATGTCGAGATAGTCTTCTGCGAGCACCTTGGGGCCCTTGTCGATGGCCTTTCCTGAACCGTCGAAGATGCGACCCAACATGTCCTCGGAGACACCAAGCTTCAAGCTGTGGCCAGTGAACTCGACTTTGGTCTGTGAGGGTTAGATGGGATTCCCTGACGAGCACCAGCGATATGTACCTTCTTGACATCAATGCCTGATGTGCCTTCGAAAACCTATGGCGCAATTAGAATGTGTAGCCGTCAAGTTGGAAGTCGATGCGGTGTACCTGAACAACAGCTCGGTTTCCTGGTGCATCTGTCAGCTCCTGCGCCCTCTACCAAAGCTTAATATAGCTCACCTCGAGCTTCAAGCACCTGTCCAGAGCGCTCTGTGCCATCGGGCAGCGTCAGGGAAACGATCTCGTTGTATCGCGGGAATTTGACCTGTCCACCAGGTTTGTGAGCTTCCTGTACCAGTGTCCAAAGCTCCCATCACTACGCACATTCTCAAGAATGACCAATGGGCCGTTGACACCGCCGATAGTGTTGTACCGTATCCTAGGCGTCACCGAGATCATGCGGGGATCGACAATTTCAGGCATCGTGGCGGTGATGAGCGACTCGAAGTCTGGGTGTAACGCTCAAGGAGAAATCGTAGGCCGCGGTCGGGGTCTATCCTCGCGGGTTGATAGGTGACGATGTTGGCCGTCGAAAGTGGGTTGGAGCTCTCAGACCGGGGCTTCACTAGCGCGGTTTGACTGCAGATGACGGTCTGCCAAGACAGCCAACCACTGCTCCACATCTCTCGTGAACAAACACGTAGAGTAGAAGTTGCATCGGTAGATCGCAAATCACCCAATGTATGCGGTCACCATAGCTCGACTGCGGAAGTGACAGTGTATCCGAATAGGAGTATCATTGCTCCTGGCGATGCATCCGTTATGTTCAAGATTACCCCTCATGTACACTGTGCTGGCTGGCCATGCAATCTCTCTGCCCCTGGTGAGATAGCTTTCGCCCACCCAACTGATGTGCATTCTTCCAACCCTGCTACCACACAAGGAACACCTTCACTAAATGGGACACGTTATGGTAAGCATTCATGCGTACAATCTACTAGGAGTGTGGTCAAGGCAACATCACTTTGTGAGCAAGTCGAGAGTGCAAGGGAAGATCAAAGTCAATTGTTTATATTCAAATTTGCTATTCATCGAAAGCCATGCGCACGCGCTACATGGCTTCGACACTGCTAAACATGTGATGTGGAGTGTTGTCATCATCTGTTCAAACTCGTTAGCAAGGGTAACCTCAAGCGATGTGTTAATGCAATGCGGAGTTGGTAAGGGATCAGACATCCAAGGAAGGTATTCGCGCTCATTGTCCATCGGTCTAAGGTTCAGGTTGATGGCTAGCGTGGAAACTGCGAATGTAGGAATGTTTCATCATGAAAGAGGAGCTGGAGAGGGTAACGTATGGGGGGGACTAACCTTGAAAGCAACACAAGTCTGATGCAAGACTGCGCGTTAGCAATCCTGGTGAGGTCCAGTTGTAGAGTCGGGTCCCTGCATGGTCTAATGTAGCATTCCGCGTGTGGCCAGATCGCCATCGGCCATTATCCAGTTTGGTAGGATGATGCGGCGGTGGTTGCAAGCGGTGCAAAACCAGGCTCAGAACTAGCCATCATGAGGCCACGGTGTCAGCGTTAGGCGCTCGGCGCAGGCAACTACACCTTCAAGATGTCAGCAATGATACTCGAAGTGGGGTCGAAACAATCGAGATTGCAAGCTGAGGTCAGACGACAGTACTGGCAAGTAGCAGGCGCCCTGCGAAAGGCACCCGAAAGGTAGTCTCTTCAAGGTCGAATCGGTTAGGAAAAGAAGTAGATTGTGTATCATCACTCCAGATGGGAAGAAGCATAGCGAGAGCCGTGAACTTACTCTGCAAGCGGCGCTGGCCCTGAAGCATGCTTCCCGTAACCGCAAGAAGGACGCCAGAGCCAGCATGTCGCTGCGCGACGCGCGCAAGAGTGCGTGATGTTGTTTGTTGACGAGAATATTGCGCAGGAGGAAAAGCGACGAGGCATCGAAGAAAAGTTGGCGTGGTGGCACTAGCGCGTGTGCCAAGCTTTGCCAGCACGTGAGGGGCCGAAAGGGGCCAAGCGGACTATTGGGCACCGTCATCCGGGCAGTTTCCGCAGCGCTGCTTGCTCCTGCAGAGACACCGCGACTCCTCCAACCACAATCCAGAGGCGCTGCGGCATCGAGTGACGCTCGCCCGCTTCTTTTGAGACGCAGCACCGCCTCGTTGGCTGCCGTGTGGACGCTGAGGCCGCAGGTGAGGGCGCCCAGCCACGCAGCTTTTTGCGCGATACCGAAACGGCCCCTTAGAGCAGGCCGCCGATCACCTCGCAGGCCATGCGCCCATCATCTCTCACGACTCCAGAACTCGACCTCGCAACGCCCGCGTCCCTGGCCCCGTCCCTGGCACCGTCCCCGGCCCTGGATCCGATTCTGCCCCTGGGAGCGCCGTCGCATGCCACGCTGTGAGTAGACGCCGCCACTGTCCTGATTGCAGCCCCCTTCTACGCCGCTTGCTTTCGCTCCACCGCCGCGCTGGTGGGCCCGGATGCGACACCACCTCGTCCGACAACACATCGCGCCATAGCGGGCTGCACCCTCCAGCCTCGACGCCCCGCGCGCCTGAGCCCTCGCGCTGCACTTTTGCGCGCCCGACACGCTTGACGCCCACCCTCGACGTCGACCTCGCCGTCGCATCATCGCCGCCGCACTTGCCGGCCCCCGGCCGAGCAGCCTGCACGTCGCCCATCGCATCACCAGCGCGGGCACGCCACCAGCACTCGCTGCACGGCGTCCACAAGGAAAGAGTCGACTGGCCGTGAACTTGACACTGTCTCGCCGTATTGTTGCAGGCCCTCTGAGACAATCCGCACCACTGCCATTGACGCGACCTACTGTCCTCGGCGCATGCATTGAATGCGATAGCTGCATCCACGCACCTGTCGTTGCGCGCTTTCCTCGACGGCCGCGGTCGCTCTTCCTCTACCACAAACCGCCTCCAACAAACCCAACTCGCGCCCTAGGACCTAGGACTCTCGTCGCCGCCAGGACGCGTATCTGGACTGGAGCGCGCACAAGATGATGACCACCAGTTACCCACACAATGCTGCCATGCACCCACAAGGCATGCCTCATGGCCATGCCATGGGTAATCAAGGACCTAACCCGGGCCAGCAGATGCCCCCAGGCATGCAACACGTTTCAGGACCCAATGGCCCCATGAGCCAAGCGGGGCCTATGATGGGTATGCAGCCGGGCATGGGCCCGAATGCGCACGCCAATCTGCACCTACAGCCTCAGCAGGCGCACATGTTCCAGCAACAGCAGCAACACCAGATGAGTAGGCGTAGCCACTGATCACTTGCGAGCAATTGCTAATTCAAATTGCAGTGAACCCCAACGCCATGATGCAGCAACAAAGAAGCGCCCATCAACAAGCATTCATGCGCCAGCAGCATCAACAACAAATGCTTGCCCAACAGTCAGGCGGCATGAACATGAACTTCCAGAACCAAATGGCAAACATGAGCCAGCAGCAGCAAATGGCAGCCCTGAGAGCTCAGGCTGGACAGATGGGACAGCCCTCCTTCATCAACCTCCCGCCACACCTTCAACACCAGATGCAGAACCAGCCGCAAGGAGGACCGCAACAAGCTGCGGCCATGGCCCAGGCCCAGGCCCAGGCTCAGCACCAAGCTCAGCAGCAACAGCAACATCAGGCCCAGCAGCTCCAGCAACAACATGCCATCGCCATGTCCCACGCTCAGTCGCAATCTAGTAACCACAGCCAGACGGGTAACCAAGGCCCAGCGCCAACAACTCAACCTCAGCAAGGTCCGCTTCGCCCGCCCTCTGCGATAGGAAGCCATCAGGGGCAGTCGTCGCCCGCACCACAGCCTACACCGCAACAACAACCTCAACCTCCCCCACAACCACAGCAGCCACCACAGCAACTTCAGCAGCAGTCGGGACCTAACCAGCAACAACAAACTCCTGCTCCTGCTCCACCACCAAACCTACCTCAGCAGCCCAACCCACAAGCCCAAAATGCACAGATGCAACCGCGAAACCCAGGCATGACGCAGCCGGGACAGGCACCGACCCAAGCGTCAGCTCAAGCCCAGGCTCAAGCCCAACAGCAGCGGAACATGCACACTCTAAGATTGCAGCAGCAGCAGCAGGCACAGCAACAGCAAGCCCAGCAGCAACAGGCTCAATCGCAGCCTAGCGGCCAAGGTGCCCTGAAGTTGATGAACTTTGTCGATCAGATTGGCAAGTTCACAAACGAAGATCGAAATAGCGGCAACAAGGTAGAAAGATGGCAAGCTTTCGTCGACAAATTCTTTAGTGAAACCGGCTCATTCATCCACATTGTCTCCTCGGGGGGTGGTGAAAAAAGCAAACAGTTTGAGATTGTATATGCCGCGCTCCCACGGTACTTCTACACCTTGTTCAATACCGACGTTACCAATCTCCAGATTATGCTGGACGGGACAACAGAGAAGACATCGCCTCCCGAACTCAAGGTTACCTGCGACCGAGCCAAATTCATCTATACCTACCGAAACCGCTGCCAGGTCATCTACCATGGCAAACTGACAGCCTTCTGGTCAGGCTCCGACAAGATGGAGTGGCTCCAGTTCGAAGGGCATGGCCACGAACAGTATCTGCCACGTGCTGCGCTTGAGCAGTTATTCCACCAACCATCGCCAAATCAGATGAATCCAACCCAGTCACCGCGCATGAGCAAGGCTGCAAAGAACAAGCAACAACAGCGAGCTGCCGAGGGCCCCCCAGAACCATATTTGCCAATGTCTAAGCTTCCCAGTGCTGGTACAACAGACTTCGGCTTGCCTCATGCACTACAAGGTTATCTCGAGGTATGTTGTCTTTTTGGCTCTTTGCAAGCATTGACACTGACACGGTTAGATCTATGAAACGATGAATAACATGACCAGCTTAGTGGCCCATTATCTCGAGCACCCAAACATGAAGCCAACTGAAGCCCTCGAGAACTGGAACATTATGATGTCTAACAAGGACGCCATGGCCAACAATGCGCCAGGGCAACCGAACCAGGGCATGCAGCAACCAAGCATGCCTCCTGGAGCACGACCTGGTCAACCTGGCCAGATGTTCATGTCACCTGCCATGGCCAATTCGCTTCTACCAAATGGCGCTATGAATGGCTCACCCAGCATGATGCAGACCCCGTCACCGGCCTCACATCCCATGGCAAAGCAACAAAGCACAAGTTCTCATACGGCGAGCGTCAACACTTCGCCAAACATAAACAACAAGCGGCGGCGGAGTACCGCAAAGATTGAGGTCGATGATGGCGACATAAATGGTGGCCCCAAAGTCAAGCAGAGTCCTAGAGTCGGTGGTGGGAAGAGGATGAAAGGTGGCAACTAGGTCTCACTTATTGCTCTGATTCGATCCCTTCAGTCTTCGGACACCATTTCGGACTCATTCTGCGCTCTCGCCATCTGACTCGCATATTTTCATTGTATAGCGCTGGCGTTGCTGTCCACCCGTTCTTGTCCCCATCTTCTGATCTCAATCTTCACTGGCGTTTCGTCACATGCTTTGATTACCCCTTTGAGCTTGGGTGGGGCTGTTTGATTTCCCATCTCGTCCCTACTTATAACGGCATTCCGGCGCAAAATCCAACTATTGCTTCTCGTCATTCATCTCGTTTTTACCAGATGTCACACTGGTTACATAATCTCTTCTTGTACATTAACACACGAATGCAGGCGAGTAACCTATCTTTTTTTGCGGCATAGAGAAGGGGTGTGGCAAAGCGGAAAAGGTTGTTTCCTTATCTTGCCCGAGTCGATTGCTGGATAAGTGGAGCGCAATTTTTTGAACAGAGGGGAAGGTGCCACTCGGTGTGCACTTGGCAAACGCTTAGAGTATTCTTTTATACGGAATTAAGACGTTATGACTTCAACTGCGATTCCCAATTCGCTACGTGGCCGTCATAAGCTGCTCAACATCTTGTGTGGTGTTTTCTGTTTGACTATAGCAGCTCCACGGTGACTAACATCAGATTTCTCCAATATCGAAAACTCGTACAGCCATTCGATGTAGAGCACCATGGGTCTGGAAGGGGTCAGCACTTCGCTTTTGCACCACATGAGATCTCTCTTCTAACAGCGCCTTCACACCTTGAATCGGCTAGAACCGCAAAAGCTGATACGGTCTTGTGCAACGGATGGCCGTGACATGGAAGACAATGACATCTATACACCTTTAGACTTTAAGGGCCGTCGAAGGAGGTTTGTCATTTGCAGCATCGACGATACTACCATATAGTACAATTGATGGGACCGTGTTTGCAGCGCTGCAACTTTTCAATGCTGATATATGTACCCCGTTGTAGATAAGCACATTGGCATATTCCTTATAGACACCTACATCCAATATGATGCCACCCCGACTACGGTCGAGGAGGTCTTTGTTTGTAACATCACTGGATTGCCTGTCTTTGTCCATGAAGTTCATCCATCAATTACACCAGCAAAACACAAAGACATAGGATATCAACCCCCATATCTTCATCATTTGGCAAATCTTCAAAGGCAAATCTAGCATCTACCCAGCGAACTCTGAATAATTACGCTTCGTTCGCCCTTGGAGACTCAGAGTCAGACTGAGAGTTCCACACCACATACACCACGTACACCACGTCATTGCGCACCAGAACTTTATAACCACGAGCTATGAGGGCGCTGTGCGGCTATATTCTCTCTTGGATACATCTTCCTCCAAATTCTGACAGTTAAGTAGATCATGGCCGCATCGCACGGGTTAAAAAATCATTCCATGCTGACTTCAACAATGTCGCTGCTTACCATGATATAGGTAGAACCCGTAAGACGAAAATGCGACACCCTCTAACTGTCAAACGAGCTCGATCATGTCATGCACGGACTCATCAGCCTCCTTGCCAGGATGATCGATTGTCAGATGTCTAGTAGATCTTTGACCCCTGGCCTCTGGAGTTGAAGAGTACTTTAAGATATAGCCGTGGGTCTCTGCAAGTCTGCAGGATGTGGTAATCTTGTGCCTGAGCGTTAGGAAGTGTATGCCAGCCGAGCCGCCCGTCCACACGAAATCATTGACATCAGACAAGGACACAGCCAATCTCAGTCTCTTTTTCATGGACCAAAACGACGAAAGGTCATCCAATAGGCCAGGATCTTGAGTTGGTATGAGAGTTATTCATTAATGGTTCTCGTAGCATCCTTCGTACTACCGACGAAAGTGACTACCGGCTCAATGCTTAAAATGATATCGACGACAAAGCTTTCTCGATGTATGGTACTCTCGTTTTCCTTTGGAGCGAGGGCTAGGACTACGGCGTGCTGTTACTGCACGATGAGTATATTCGGTGGTGTGTTATCTGATCCACACGGTGTGCCTTGATGTTCGTCATCTTGCATAATCCATACTATATAGAGTAATTTCTTGATACCCACAATTAGCCATTCACAGAGCGGGAAACTAAGTCTTTGAGCGAATAAGAATGTATTTTAGAACTGTGGGGTAATTTACGTTTCTAAAGAAAAGTCAGATCGGTCTAGCTGTTCTCGTTGGTATTGTTTTAAACATGAGGACTGAATACGAAAATCACAACTTGAACATACATGCATGATTCTGGTTTTAATTATAAACGCTTCAAGTTTCCAACACGATATAATATTGACGCAGCCATGGATCAGTTATATATAACTATTTATTTGAACGACATGAATACTCAGTACCTCCAGCCCCCAATATATCCTTCCCTCAAACCCCCCGTGCCAAAACCGCAGCCCTCTTCAACCCACTCCCCGGCCTAACCTTCCCCTCCCACATCCCCTCCACATCCCCATCGATCCCCTTCCTCGCCTTCTCAAACGCCCCCTCAATCTTCTCCCTCCCTTCACTCCCCCAAAGCTCCAACGCGCGCTCAAAATCCCCACACGCAAAGAGATACTCACCAAGAGCCGTGTGCACAGTCCCAAGCGCATACCACGTCTGAGCCCTCTCCTGATCCGTGAAGAACGCGGGTTTGTTGGGCGGAATGAGTTCAACGGGTAGGGAGTGGAACCAAGGGTTATGCGTTGGAGTTGGGGAATCAGTACTCAGGCTCAATGCTGCGGAGATTGACTTTTCTGCTTGAAGGAGATCGCGGGCTGCGGTTTTGATTTCTGGTGTTGGGGGGTTGGTGTTTAGCCAGTCGCGCGATGTAGTGGTTGCGCGATGGAGGAGGGAAAGTGAGATACCGACGCCGAATTCGGTGCGCCAGCGTAGACGTTGTACGGATTTATTAAAGGTATCTCCTTCTTGGCTGTGGAGAGCTTCAGAGTGTGTGAGGTAGCCATAGGTCAGGGCGATGATGACGGCTTGTCCGTACTCCTTTGCCAAAGTATCATTGCTTTCTTCTCGAGCTGCATCGGATAGATCTGCCAGTTCACTGACACTCCTAAGCCAGTTGTCGACCTCGAATTTTGGACTCGTCATACATGCATTCAAACCTTCTGCGTATCGTGGGAGTAAATTTCTCGGGTCGACAGTCACGCCGCCAAGGTTGGTGAGCAGGCGGAATAATTCTAGTAAGTCGCCCTGGACTTTGGATACGTGGTATGTGTACGTATTCAACACGTTGATAAATAGTGTATGTGATGGCGCCCAACTGCTCGACGCACGACTCGCCTGATCGATGAAGTTGATCAGCCGCGGAAGGTACTGCGCGGGAAATATGATCATCGCGCGCTTCATGCTCGAGTTCTTCTCTACAAGAGCAATTTCCATGGCATGTTGGGCGCTCTTTTCCAGGATTTCGGAGGGCGCAGTATAGAAGAGCAGGCCGGAGTCTTCGAGCATGGTTTTTGCGTGGCGTGCATCGGAAGTGTAGACTTCGAGGCGGACAAAGAGGTTCTTGGAGTAGAAATAGGATAGTGCGTCGTGGGAGATTTGTTTGTTGAGGTAGAAGAGCGATGTATTGACTGGGAAGGGCGGACGCGAGGATTTGAAGGCGAGCATGCCGGAAGGCGAGAGATTGTGGGTGTAGGATACATTGGGTAATCCGACGTTGACGAGTTCGGTATCAAGGGCGTACTTGTAGATTGTGTTGCGGACAGATGGAGGAAGATCTGTAAGCGCAAGAGAACGACGCTTGGGCTGGGGTGTTATAGTCGTTGAAGCGAATTTGGACTCGAGACTGGGGATGGTAGCGTCCATCGAATCGCGCTTCGAGGTGGACTCGGTCGTGGTTGCCATGATTTTGGAATGTCTGTTCGAGCTGTCAGTCTTCTGATTCGAATTGGACGATTTAGGTCGAAATTTGGACTCGCTAACAACCTACTTAGATGAGACCCTGTGACGGTGGTGGTTATAGTCGCGCTACTGCGCTTTGCTTCGCTAGAATGCTCCAATTGCTCTTTTGTAGCAACTTCGAGATCTGTAGAATGCCAGAATCAATTTTTACATCAATCAAGAAGCAGACAATACCACAAAGAGTCGAAATTCTGAGAGAGCTTCGTCTGTAAACATTGCGGGGGTTTATAGCTATTGTATCGGATCTGACGGGGGGAGCTCACCCCTCGTGCGGGGAGAACAAGGGTGCATGTGGGGATCTGACGCGGATCCGAACGAACCGCATCCTCTCACAGCCTCAACTTCCCTACACTTCCTCGTGATTCCTTAAGCTAGCGGCACATCCACATTGTTCCCTCCATGCGAGAAGTGCGGGGTGCAAAGGGTGTTGGCTGTGGTAGTCTCTTGGTTGCATGAACCCTCCAATCGGTCGTATTGTTTGACTTCCGCGGCGAGCCTCATCGAACTTTATCTGCCATTGTAAATCTACTCGACGAAAGCAGTGAAAGCTTTAAGAGCCTTGGTCGCCTGGTATTCCAGTTCTACGCCTTGTCCAACGAAGAAAATGTATCCTGCGCTGAGTTTGTGTTCCTTTCCATCCGCCATCAACGTTCCTTCACCCTCGGTCACGATCATGATGCTTGGCCCGCCCACCTTGGCAATAGTGTCTGACTCGCCGTCACCCAACGTCGTGGCATACAGGCTGAACTCGCTGAGCGGTGGTGCATAGAGTTTCGACTTGTCATTTTTGCTCTTGTCGAACTTTACCGAGGACAACATCGATTCCTTCGCATCGTGCGGTGTGAACGTGAGGACAGAGCAGAACATGTCAACCGAGTCGCGGTCGGCGCGAGGACAGAAACCAGTATTCAGCACGTTGTTCGAGCGTGCCATGCATTCGATGATATCGCCAGAAAGATAGGCGTGGATACCATCAGCGGGAATGTAGATGCTGTCGCCTTCTTTGAGCTGCAGGTAATTCATTGTGATAAGCGCAACCAAAGTTCCGTTGTCTGCTTTGTCATACTGCTCGGACAGACGAGGAATGAGGTCAGGGATATAAGTGTGGCTACCGAAGGAGTCTTTTGGTAGGGCAAGCAAAGCATCGTTGGTCTTGCGCACAGTAGCCTCAGAGGCTGTCAGCATCGTCTTGACGACATGCTTCAGAGTCTGGTCGTCGAATTCAGGCTTTTGGACCTCAGGCAGGAAAATCTTGAGTGGTGCGAGTTGCAGTAAATGCTGGATTTCCTTGAGAGGTTTGAAGCCAACGAAGGCTTCAAAGTCGCCAAGAGCCAGGGCAATTTCTGGCTTGTGATTGGGGTCTGTGAATTGGTCTGGATTCTTTTTGTGTAGCTCAGACGCCAGAGTCTTGTTCTACAGCGCTGTCAGTGTATGTTCACTCAGATGTCAAGAAGACTTACGGGATGTAGCTGCAAAGGCAAGGCCTTGGCTATCGACAAGACTTTGGGCAGATATGGAAGCTTGGTGTGACCGAATTTTTGAGCAGCATTCTTCCCGATGAGCTCATCTGGATTCTTGTCGAGCACATTCTGAAGATCTTCGCCGGTCTCTAAGACATATGATGGGAGGTCTGGGTATGTTCCCATCCACCTGTGATTCTCAATGATCGTTCGAACAGCAGGGCGAAGGAAACTTACATCTCAGCATAGCTGTTATGTTCGTCGATCTTGAAGTCTGTGCCGGGTGTCTTCTCACATAGCCTGGCTGCTATCGACTCCTTGCCCTGCTTGCCCCATGGGTACTGATTGCAATTGCATTTGAGTTGGATGACTTTCTCGACCATATTTGTGATATTAGCAGGTTTCAGGATCAAATGTGATGGGTTGCTGTGTTTGGTTGTACGTTGTAGTTGAGATGGAAAGGCTGCCATGTTATATGGGTGCTGCAAAAGTCGCGGTTTGGTGACAATTCTTCGACGTCATAGCGGGTAGTTTCAGACGTAGCTTACTGCAAACCACCATTACCAATCTATCATCGTTACGTCGGCCGCGATGTTAAACGTCTTCCAGCACCATCCAATTCCTGCTCCAATTCACCATCAATCTTTGTTCGCCTTAACAGGATGATTTAGAGCAGACGCCGACCTCAAGTCTTGGCATTTTCGCCTGAACGAGTTCTGCCTAAGCCAGTCCAAGTAATAACCATCCCGTGCACTCATGATTTGCTACATGCGCAGCAATTCTCCTTGGTGTATTGAGAGGACAGTTGGTGTCCATAATTTTCGACCGCTTCACATCATGACCACATTTGAAGACCGCATCAACGCGTTAGCAATTCTGACCACACAGCTCGTCACTCGACAACACATGGCAGTTTTGATCATCTCCATCTCACGGGACATCTCTAAAATTAACCACCTCCATACTCTTTGCAAATCATGATCAACGTACTCAAAGGTAAGCACCGATCCCGACGGCCCGAAGAGTGACTTTAGAACCTCAATCACCGAACCAGCAACATCCGGGATCACGCCGCTGGGAAGCGTAATATGGACCAAGATTGCAAGGAAACAGCACGCTGGGAACAATCTTATGCATCCCTGTGTAACTTAATCGAAATTGTGTGTTGGAGAGGCGTAGGGTTTTGGATGTTTTCATGTACACCGCTAGGTTCGCGAGCCTTAATAACGCCGTGCGCATACAACACCAACATACAAATACGATGTACACCGCTTTCTACCTACCATTGTCCGAATTCCAACGGCAAGTTCCCTTATCCGCTCGCCCAAACTACGTGAAATATAATCCGGCGCGACAGGGATATTAGTAATCAGAAAAACCCCAGAAAGGATTCCAACGAAAGGAATGAGCCGGTAGCCACAATCTCAGAGGAGTCTGGCCATGCTACCGCTCAACATTTCTCCGTAAGACCTTAGATGCAAGTCACCAAAGAGAGTTCAACGAAGCCAAGAGCAGACCACACCGTTGCCATAGATTTACATATATAAAGACGCATCCTCACCACCTTTTCTGAACCACCAAACTACAACTCAAACTCACAACACCCAAACAACATCCCAAACCACCACCAGACAACCATGAAGCTC
This sequence comes from Plenodomus tracheiphilus IPT5, assembly GCA_010093695.1. Classification (NCBI taxonomy): domain Eukaryota; kingdom Fungi; phylum Ascomycota; class Dothideomycetes; order Pleosporales; family Leptosphaeriaceae; genus Plenodomus; species Plenodomus tracheiphilus. Next base: position 85,005 of record MU006328.1, read on the forward strand.
TTCGCCGCGATCAGCATGTTCGTCCTCGCCGGCGTCGCCCAAGTACACCATCCCCTTCCCCTTCCCCAAGCATAACACCTATTCTCCTCCCTCCTTATTCTCCCACAAAACTTCTAACACCCCCAAAAGGCAAACGTGGAATGCTACTGTATCAGCCCCCGCGATCACTACGACCCCAACCAAGTCGCAAAAACCTGCTGCGAGACAACCGGCATTACCTACCCCAACAATAGAAACCACAAGGGTAAATGGAGTGATGAGCGCAACGTCTGTAAGCTCAAGACGGATGGTCTGGTTTTTACGGTGGATCAGATGCAAGATTCGTTTACGGCTTGTTGTGCGCAAAAAGGGCCGCAGTTACCGGTTGGGTTGAAACTTTATGCGGGGTGTTATGCCCCTTGAGTGGGGTAGGTTATGGGTAAGATGGAAGGGGTGGTGGTTGATTGGTTTGTGCTGTGCTGTACGAGTGTAGGGGGGAGAACAGTTGGCTGGGAAGTTGAGATGTGTGTGGTAGACTTTTGGAATAAAAGGAGAAGATATAGTATCGTTACTATAGACTACAGGCTTTTGGACTTGTGAAAGTCTCTCCTTGAAATATATCGCAATGAGATTACTCATCTCATTTCACACTTTCACACACTCCTCTTTAATCAACAATATATACCTCAATCCTTGCACCAACACGTCCATCACATGAAAAACCTCACAACATATTAAAGTACGTAACGATCCATAATTACATATATCACCAATCAAGAGCCTTTTGATCAAGCCACCATAATCCTCGAGTCTCGTGATATATAGATCAAATGGACATAAGGTATACAACTTGAGGCTCTTCCAATTCATACTTTCTTATCCCAACAATGATTCACTTGCTCAACTCTAATCAAGTGGCTTGGAATCTTTTCATGGAAGATTGTATTGCACGTGTGTATTAGTACACTGAATCAAACTAGGCAGTTATAACGCTGAATGGCAGAGAATATGGGGATATGGTGTAATGTATGAACTTAAGGGTGATGTTCAGAACAGATGAAGTTGTCATATAAGATCTACAGTCACCATGTCCTGTCATACTATACCCACCTTCAACCGCTTCCTCATCCTTAACACTTTAATTTACCCAACGCGCCATCCCAACGTCACTTTTAAGATGAAAAAAATGTCAACGTTGAAAATCACACATACCCTCCAATCGTATTCTTTTATTCAACCTTAAGACGCCAAAAACACACACACACACACACACACACACACACACACACACACACACACACACGCAGAGCATAAGAGAAATCTTCCATTTCCCCTTGTACAATTGCACAATTTTTTTTTAGAAAGAATTGATGAATAAAAACACGCTGCATCACCATACCCCCCCTTCCCCCATCCCATACCCACCGTCCCATTTCAGAAAATCCCCTGTTCAGCAATAACTTCATACGCCTCATCCACCACCTCCCCGACCCCTTGAACACCACTACTCCAAATCTTGCGCGCGCCCATTTTACACAGACAGAGTCTGTCTATTTTGATGTCGGTGGCCCAGATGGTGTGTTTGTGGTGTTCGATGAGGGGCCGGGCATCGAAGAGAAGGGGTTTTGAGGATTTACGGGTACGTTTGTGATGTTGTGTCGGTGTTGATGTTGGCGTATATTCAGTTCCAACAAGTGATGATGATGAAACTGATGTTGATTGTTCTTTTATTCCGTCTTTTTCCTCTCCATCCACCTCAGCTCCACCACCAACCCCTCTTCCCCGCTTGCCAGCATAAATCGTATTCAAAACCGTAGCATGCAATTTAAACTCCCTCTCCTCACCCTTCACCCACCCGGCCTCTACAAACAACCCCCTAACCTTCTTGGCAAACTCTTCTAACCGTGCACTCTGATCCACGGCCTCGGCATACAAAACACTCGTCGCACAGGGGTCACGCATAGCTTTTAACCCCTCCAAGGTAATGGTTAGGGCTTCTGTATCCGGCATCCCTCCCGCGATTAGATTTTCGCTCACGGCGCCGGATTCGGCGGCGAGAGAGGCGGCGTGCGCGTGGGTTATGTCGCGCAGGATGGAGTGGAGGTTTGTGGTTTGGAGGTGTGCGAGGAAGGGGGGGAGGGTGGAAGGTGTGAGGTTCAGGACGCCGAGGGTGAGGTGGAGGGTTGAAGGGGGGCGGATGGCGGATGTGGGAATGGTTGGGGGTTGTGTTTGTTGTGAGAGGGTGGATTTTAGGGTAGAGAGGGAGGTGGAGAGTTGGGGGTGCGATGTTGGGGTTACGAGGGGGAGACAGAGGAAGTGTGTTGGGATTTGGTTTCCTTTTTTGGGTCTTGCTTTTCCTGCCATTTGGTTGGGACTGCTTGGGCCGTTTGGATGTGTGGGTTGTGGTGGTGGAGAGATTTGTCGAGTCAATCGTGTGGAGGATTGGAGCGAGGTTCGTATTTCTGCATTGTCGTGGAGTTTTTCGCCGTCGAGGAAGTCGTTGTAGACACCGGTTGTTTTCTTCTTACCCATGTTTGTGGGGAGTGGACGGGGCTGAGTATTGGTTGGCGTGACGGCGTGATTGCTTTGGTTCTTGGATACCGTCTGGCTAAGCGTAGATACAAATCGAATGCGTTTCCTGTACTCCCCTAAAGCCGTGCTGAAGATACGCTTGTTACTTCGGCCTAGACTCGCTGGATAATTCGTCGTTCGCGCCAACATAGGAAGTCGCAAGAGTACGAGGATTTGAGAATGATCTGCAGGAAGGTACCGCGTACAATGAAAATGAAAGACTCAAAACGCCTATACTTGGCATAACCACGACCAGCTCATATGACGTTTCTAGTACCCGTGGCTTTCTCGGCTCACATCCACATTCACATTCCGCAATTCTTGACGATACCCACCCACTTTTTGGTGTTGAGCTTATTCGGTCCACAGTTGTGGCCAATCACAGTTGAGACGGCGTTCTCGCGTGAGAAATGACGTAGGGCATGCAGGGTCCCTCTGCTCACTGACAGGAATCGGGCCTTTGGGCTCTCACAGGGCAGTTTGTAGCGCGAGCCCTGGAGGGGTCGCAGCGCATCTTGGCTCATACTTGTAGAAGGCAAGAGGCGAAGTGGGTTAACTTCATGCTTTTGGTTTAAACTCCAGGTAATCTATGAGAGAGGGAAACAAACATACACAGAACAGGCAAATGGAGGGGCGGGGCATAATACGGGAGGGTTCACATTCAGAAGATCCCCCACTATGAGCTACCCCAATGACGACATCTGCGCAGGAATATGCCTCGGGATAGGGGAATCGATGTCAAGAGATGAGAGGAAAAGGTCGTGATGCGCAGAGTATTGTGCGGTAGAGCAGGACGCTGGAGTCGCATGCCATTCCTTTGAAAAGACGAGTGTGCAGTCCGCGCCGTGCTGCATACCGTCACATTGTCCCTGTCTTACATGTCCATTGTAATGGACGAAAGCAGAGCGGTACGCAGAACCTCAGGACTCTTGGTCGTGGTAGAAGTCGCGCAACACCTTCTCGACTTCCTTGAACTCCGTCTTGGCCTGCTCGATGATATCCTTTAGCTTTTCCTTGGCCACCTTTTCTGTGATGTCCTTTGTGCCCGACTCGTCCTTGAGCTGACCGTAGTGTTGTATCTTCTCGCACGAGTCTTTGACTTTGGTGAGGCCGAGGGTGGCGGAGGAGCCCTTGAGGAAGTGACCAAGCTCGCTGAGCTCCTTGAGCGCTTTCGAGTCGCCTTCTTCGCTGTGGTGCAGCGCATTAGCTGGGGTCGATGGCGTGCGGCGTCGCGAGCAGTTGTGCGCAGCAAGGCGCCAGAAGAGCGTGAGAACAAGGGCCAATCAAGAGGGGGCGACTTACAGCTCGGTGTCCATCTTCTTGAAGGTCGTGTCGGCCTGGCCAAAGAAGTCGTAGACGATGCTCTTGCTGAACTCGCGCTCTTCCTCGTCCTCGTCCATTTCGAGGATCTGCTCAAAGGTGGCGGGGTCGATGGCGTCCTCTGCGCCGGTAATCGACATGATGTCGACGTTCTGTGAGACACGGGCTTAGTATGAATAGGATGGGAGATGAGGATAGGAAACGAGGATTAGGAAATGAGAGATGGGGGCGGGGGGCGCAAGGCTCTACGCGACCAGCAGCAACAGCAGCAGCAGCAACAGCAGCAACAGCAGCAACAGCAGCAACAGCAACAGCAACACAGTAGGCGTGGACATGCGATGGTGCAGTACGTTGCGTTGCGTGCGCGGTGGGCGAGCAGGGCGATGCGTGGCGGGGCAGGCAGGCGGGCAGGAGGGGCAGGCAGCACACACGAACCTTGTCGTCGCTAACCGACATGGCTTCCAGAATGCGAACAGCAAGGTTCGAAACAGAAGAAGAAAGGGGGTTCAGTCCGGCTGAGACAGCGGTCGACACCTCCGTGTGCTGGTGTCGCAGGGCTGCAAGTGACGATGCTGGGCGCGCGGCGGATTATTTTTCGCGCCGGTCGTGGGTAGTGCAGGTGACGGGAGCGTGCAAGCTCGCCCTCGTCGTGCGTGCTGGGATGGCTCGCGGCGACGCTTCACTGGAACACGCCCGATTGGGTCTGGGCTGCGATCAAAGGGCCGGCCCGCGCAGGTCGAGAGGCACGGTGGGCAGGCAGGGCAGTCCACGGCGGCGCGCAGGAGGGCAAAGGCGTCGGGGGGCAGCAGTGGCAGGCTGGGACGGAGGGCTGGGTGTCTGGCCGTGGGTTTGATGCTCGCTGGCAGACGCACGCTCTCGGTTCGCAGGGCGAGGCTCGACTAGCTAGCAGTAGAGGCAGCCAGCCTTTTAGTCCGGCCGGCTGCGATTTAAGCTTGCAGCTGGGCCACGGAGTCAGTTGCCGAGCGATGCAGCGGAAGCTATCCTGGCCACGGCAGCGTGGGCATGGGCAGCTGGGGACAGTCGGTGAGATAAGACGAGGGCAGCTTCTGGCAGCGATTGTCCCGGGCGTGGGCGCTCGTATACCCAGCCCGCGTTCTAGAAGGCACAAGAGGCGTGTGTTTGCATCACCACGAAAGAGGGGCACGAGACGGCCGGCAACGAGACAGCCCTCGCCAGAGGCCGGGTGGAGCCCTCGACGTCAATCGGCAGACTGCCTCGCCGTTGATCGCCTGTGCCAGAGGCCAACCCGCCAACCGCCTCCCACGGCCCCGGGGCGCGCTGGTGACGGCGACAACGACCCCCTCGCGCTCGTCGGGAGTCCGGCCAAGAGCACTGTATGTATGTAGAGCAGCGCGCTGGCGCCCTGCGCTGGTGGAGTCTGCCTCTGACCTGGCAGGTCGCCCGCGCCATGGTTGTGCCTCTCAGGCGGGGGCGCATGGGATGGGGCTCCCGACTGTGGTAGGTAGTTGGTGGCCCTCGCAACCGTACTCTACCGCTTTGTGCCATGGACGTGGCCGTGGACAGGGACAGGGACATTGGAGCAGCCCACGCACTCGTCATGGCCGCTGGCCGCCAAGAGGGCCTGGAAGCGTTCGAAAATGCCATATCCCGCTGTGCAAAGGCGTCAAGGAGGGGTGTCGACGTACGCATTTAAACAGAAACGCGCATTTCGTTCTCGAGCAGACGAGCGACGTCACTCCACCGACGTCACCGGCGGGTGCAGCATGGCTTGAACCCTGCGTCTCGTGCTTCACGCATTGCCCAAGGCGGCCTAGCTGCTCCCGCTACAGAGGATGCCCACATTCGGCCATCCACCCTGGCCACAGTCACCAATGACGACTTACAATGTACCCAACAGCCCCAATGTGACAATCCTACACAGTACGCAGCCATGAGTACCCCACTCCATCCCAGCGGAGAAGGAAGACAAACCTGCAAGATGCCAAAACAGTGCTCATCCGGCCTCCTCCGAGCTGCCTGCATCATGTTGATGAATTGCTGTCTTGGGTCTGAAGCGTCGACTAGAGTACAGGACGCCGAAACCCCTGCCGACATCTTACTGTGCAATGTGCATGCACTCCTACAGTCACTGTGGGTGTGGTACACACATGTCCGGCTAACTGACAAGGATCGACGGGCCTGACCCTTTGGTTTGCAGCTTGGACTTTGCGGGTCTGACGAGGGAGAGGTCTGTGGATCGTAGCTGCAGGATCGGAAGCACTGTGACATGTCCTTTGCTTTTGCCCATTGTGGCGAATGCGGGTGCTGTTCATGTGATCACGATGCATCCATGCTGCACATGCGTAATTGTCCTTCCTCCCATGATGCTGGATCTGCACAATCAGCTTGACCTCTTTGCTCTGATACCTTTACCCTTGGCACATTTGACAAAGGGTTGGTAGGGTCAAGCGAAATGCACAGTCATAGACGTGGGACACGCTCGTACTCATCCCGTGCCGACCCAATTTAGCGCTTTACACCCTTTTGCGCACAGTGAGGTTGAGGCTATACCACAAGTAGTGAAGATATGCACTATGATGGAGTCAAGAGAATCGCCAAGCTGACCTACGTGCAGGTGAGATGTGGGGAATGTAGTGGGTGATATGGTAAGCGACGACAAAACATCGGAGAGAGGGATTACTAACTCCGAGCCGCCCACGGATCACATCTCGCATTGCGTGGGGAGGAAGGATTCATGGATCAAAAATCAGACATCGCTGCAAGATGTATGTTTGTTCAGAAGATATGCATTTAGCCGTCGCTTTTACTGTAAATGTGTATGGTACAGTCTACTACCGAGTCATGCTGTGATCGTATGCGAGTCATCTGGAAATCGTGCGGAGACTTCTTAACCCTTGACCTTGTAGATGGCCTCGGCAAGACGACCGACGTTCTCGCTAGTGATGCCGGCAACAGAAATACGTCCATCCTTGGTAGCGTAGACTGAGTGCTATGAGGAAATCAGTGTGCGTCTTCTTCACGATTTGATAGAGTAACTCACCTCCTTGGCCAGCTTATCCATCTGCTCAGCAGTCAAGCCAGTGTATGCGAACATGCCGATTTGCGATGTGATGTGACTCCAGTCCTGCTTGCTTCCCAACTTCTCGAGGTTCTCCTTGAGAAGAGCACGCATGGTGATGATGCGGTCAGCCATGTCCTTGACCTCGCCTAGCCATTGCTTGTTGAGGGAGGCGTTGTTCAGAATCTCAGAAGCGATGCGAGCACCGTGGACTGGGGGGTTGGAGTATAGCGGGCGGACGAGGATCTTGATCTGCGAATCGACACGCTTCTTCTCGTCGGCGGACTCGCAGACAACGGAGAAGGCACCGACACGCTCGCCGTAGAGACCCATGTTCTTTGCGAAACTTTGAGCGAGGACGGGGCGGAGGCCCTCCTTGATGAAGTGGCGGAGCGCAAAAGCGTCCTTGTCGGTGTCACCACTGGCGAAGCCCTGGTAAGCCATATCGAAGAAGGGGAAGTGGTCGCCCTCCTTGACGGCCTCGGCGATCTTGAGCCACTGCTCTTCGGTGGGATCAACACCAGTGGGGTTGTGGGCGCATGCGTGGAGCAGGATGATGCTGTTCTTGGGCATGTTCTTGATGTCTGCGACCATTCCATCAAAGTCAAGACCAATAGTGTCCTTGTTGTAGTAGCGGTACTTTTCGACCTTGAGGCCAGAATCTTTGAAAACGGCAGCGTGATTGGCCCATGATGGGGTGGGAATGTAAATGGCCTTTGCGTGGGGGTAGTGACGCTCGAGGAAGGCGCCGCCAATGCGGAGGGCACCGGTGCCGGAGATGGTCTGGGTGACGGCTACGCGGTTCTCACTGAGAGGAGTCGAGTCTGATCCGTAGGCAAGCTTGAGCGCAGCCTCAGTGAACTTGGGGACACCGGTAATGCCAGCGTACTCCTTGTCCAAGGATGACTCGACGATCTTCTTCTCGGCCTCCCTTACGGAAGGCAAAACATAGGGCTTGCCCTTGTCATCGCGGTAAGCACCGACACCTGCGCTGGTCAGTTGCAGTTTCCCAATCTATAGAATTCGTAGACTGACCCAAGTTGATCTTCTTGGGGTTACTGTCGGCCTTGAAGGCTTCTGTGATACCTAGAATGGCCTAAGGAGGCGGTGAGCGGGCTGTCTACCGTGATTGTTTGCCACGGTCTCAAACTCACATCCTAGATGAAGTCAGTACTTGGAGACGAGCCATTGACATCCCGGTGACTTGGTAACGTACAGGAGGACCTTGGGGGACCTGCGACCAGGCGGAGACGGCGCGCACGGAGCTTCTGGCAGAGAGCTGCTTGGCCGCTGCTTGTCGCAGCGCGGTTCTTGAGGATGCAAGCATGTTTGTGCGGTGTATAGGGATGCGGAACTCAATTGAGTGTGCGGAGGCGGTGAAGGAGAGAAGGAGGGCTTGATGGAGTCAGCGCACGATATTCTGGCGGTGGTCTGAGTGTGGAATACCCCAGAAAAGCAATGCGCTCCACGTTCGCGGGAGAGCTCGGGCGGTTCGCCCTGATTCGTCAGAGCTTATGTGCATCTTAACTCCGACGCCGACGACAATTTTTATGCCAGAGCAGTAGCGCGTTCGCGTCGAATTGATATGAGCGGGATGGACGATCTAGATTTCTGACAACACCAAAGATTCGAGCCGAGGCCTATACGTTACTCGTAGCTGCGTCCGGGCGGTTCCCAAGACCTTGGATCGTGTCCACGCAGGGTCTGCAACTACATACATCGGTCCCAACCCCAGTATGCGACCAGCTCTTCGTCAAGCCAGGACGCTACTGAACCACGAAGCCCCGATATCCTCAATACCAGCCTTCCTCTGCCCAGCCCTTCTCAGAGCTCCATTGAGCTCCAGGCGCCAACATGCGCAACCCACTCGACAAACGAAATCTTTTTCGACATTCGGACGAGCGCAGCAACAGCAAGCCATCCCTTCTGCCGAAGTTGTCGAGAGCCAGCCGCCTTCGGCCCTGAAGTCGCTGCCTCGAGCATGTCCTGGCTGTGGCGCACCAGCCCAGACATACGACAAGGATGAGGCTGGGTATTACAATTCGGATAGGAAGGCGATACGAGAATACGTCAATCGAGATTTGGCACAGGCACAAGACGCCACTGAAGAGGATGACATCTATAAACGGGCCCTCGAGAATGCTAGTCCAGAGTTGTTGGGAGAACTCAACATAGCGCAGGATGGTAGCGAACAGTCGCAAGAGGATCAGCCCTCCCAGATTCCAGTCTGCGAGCGCTGTCACAACCTCATTCACCACCACGTCGGGACCCCCATCCACCATCCTTCCGTCGACGCAATACAACAAACCATCGCCGAGTCCCCCCACCGACGCAACCACGTCTACCATGTCGTCGACGCCGCAGACTTCCCCCTCTCCGTTGTTCCCAACCTCCAATCCTCCCTTCGCATACCCAAACTCCGAACGCAAAACAGACGAGCAAAGCACAAAGGCTGGGTAGCAAACGACCGCATAGCAGAAGTAAGCTTCATCATCACACGAGCCGATCTCCTCGCTCCCAAGAAAGAGCAAGTCGACGTTCTTATGCCCTACGTCCGCGAGGTACTTCGAGATGCCCTGGGTAGACAAAACCAGAACGCTCGTCTAGGAAATGTGCGACTGGTCAGTGCGAAAAGGGGATGGTGGACCAAGCAAGTCAAAGAAGATATCTGGGAGCGTGGTGGCGCAGGCTGGATGGTGGGCAAAGTCAACGTTGGCAAGTCCAACCTCTTCGAGTCCGTATTCCCCAAAGGACGAGGCGCAGACTACCAAAACATACGCAAGATCCGGAGCGCAGCAGAACGTGAGGCCATGCTTGCTTCTGCACAATCCCTCGAAGACTTGACGAAAGTGCAACAACAACTCGCAGACGAAGACGCAGAGACTGAGCGTCTGAAGAACAAGCCACAGCAACATCTTCACCAGCCCCCAGCAGATGAGGAACCGCGTGATAAAGAAGAAGGAGAGGGGGAACAAGAGGAAGACTGGGAAGACCTAGACACTCTACTCCCCCCACCCCAACCCTATACCCCCTACCCCGTCCTTCCCATCGCCTCCTCCCTCCCCGGCACAACCGCATCCCCAATCCGCATCCCCTTCGGCCGCAACCGCGGCGAATTGATCGACCTCCCAGGCCTCGCCCGCACAAACCCTGGCCTAGAAACCTTTGTCGACCCAACCCACCACCCCACCCTCGTAATGACCTCCCGTATAAACTCAGATCGCTACTCCCTAAAACCAGGACAAAGCCTCATCCTCGGCGGCGGCCTAATCCGTATCACACCCACAACGCCAGATCTCGTCTTCCTCGTCTACCCTTTTGTCCCCATCTCCCCACATATAACCCGCACCGAGAAAGCAATAGACTACCAATCCCAAACCTCTGACCGGCAACTCCCTTCCATCCTCGCGCCCAACGTAGGTCCACAAGTGCGCTCAGCAGGTACATTTCCTTTACGCTGGGACGCCACCAAGAAACTCGCGGGCCCCGTTACGTCGCCCGTCGCGGGCAAAATGAAACCAGAGAATCTCCCCTTTCGCATCTGGAGCACTGATATATTGATCGAGGGTGTGGGCTGGGTAGAGGTTTCGGCACAGGTTAGACGGCCGAGGGGGTGGAGGCCTGTGGGGGTTGTGAAGAAGGATCCGAATCATGCAAGGATTGAACGGCAGAGGGAGTTGCGTGCTTTGGAGACATACAAGGATCGTAAGTTTAAGGCGCTGGCGAGGGCGGAGAAGGAGGGTATCGAGCCGGAGGATGCGTTGAGTGAGGAGTTTAGGGACGAAGATGAGGATGCGGGGGAGAGTGGTGTGGGTGATGGTCTGGATGGGTTCGAGGAGGAGTATCCGGCTGTGGAGGTGTTCAGTCCGTTGGGGAAGTTTGTGGGACAGAGGGCGCCAATGTGTGCGAGTGTGGTTAGCGGGCCAAAGCAGATTTCGACAAGGGATAGGAAGGCGAGGCCTAGGAGGAGTATGGTGAGTGTGAAGAGGCAGAGGGCGCCGAAGGAGAGGTCGTGAGTGCGAGGACGGTGGTGATGTAGACTTTTGTACAGATATGTGAGATGTGTATATATAGTGTATATGAGAAAGGTGTGAGTGCGTGGAAGTTCTGAAATGACATGATCGCGCTACTACAATACACTACACTACTCCAGCTACCAAAACTAAGTATCGTCCAAAGTACAAAGCGCATTCAATATATATCCCATCAACCAGGTCCCTACCAATGTTCAACATGAGTCCCAACACCTATACGCCAGTCTCGTCAGCCAGCCTCTCCCCCTTGTCACTGGAGATAAGTTCCAAATCATCCATACCTTTCCATCGTGTGTCATGCATCTTCCAGTATATATGCCCCCTTCCACACCATGGGAGTTCCCATTCGCGAAGAAGTCATTTTCATCTACGACTTGGCCCTGTCAAGTATCTCGAAATAAGATTGCATCTCCTTTGCGCAATTCCTGTTGTCTCTATCGCAGCCCGGAAACACGGCTACCAAGTCCCCATCCTTGAACTGGCCGTCGGCTGGGGCCGCGGGCCCAGAAGCATAAGCGTTGATGAGGTTTTGCGGGACCATGGCGAGTTTAGCCAGGATCGTGCCATGCCATCTGCAACTCAGGTTAGCATACCCATTCCAATGGTATGAACAGCACTGGACGATCCATTTGTAGAATAAACGTACTGCACAATATGCTCCAATGCATGCGTCTCCGCCTTCTGAAAGTTATAACTCCGGTAGATGGGGTCAAACCACGCGTCCAAAAAGTACTTGGCCCATTCTCCATTCCGGACTACGAAACTACTCGGTGACAGGCCATCCTTATCTTGCGTCACTACAAAGTCGATTCGATCGCCCTTGAGGTTGGCAAAAGTTTTGATAACGCTGTCGGGTGGCACGACGGGCGCATTGGCTATCATGAGTTTCTCGAGGCGCGTGGGGGTTAGGAGGTGCGATTCGAGGGCCAGCGAGGGATTCATGATAAGTGCAGTGGCATCAAGGTACCAGACATATGTTGAGCCTGGGTAGAGGGTCATGGCGTGGCGGATGGCGGGGACGCGGGCCCAGGTTGAAGGGGAGTTGGCGAGGGGGTATGTGGTGGGGGACGGGAAGAAGGTGAGGTAGCCTGTTGAACTATATATTAGTACTATGCTTTCTCAACTTCTTACACGTGGATGTTAAGGAAAGAGTGAGACGTACCATGGCGTTTGGCATACTCCTCACGATTACTCTTGATCCTCTGCGTCCATGTTGGGTCGGCCGTGGGGTCCAAAACTGTGACTATGACCACGGGCGGTCCGCTTCCAATTGCGACTTTTGGTAAATTGGCTGCGCTCCATTTGAGCCCTTTCGATGTTTGCCCACCGCCTATTATGCCAAACAGCCAGAGGATGCCCATGAAGCCTAGCATGCCCAGTGCGACTAGTCGCATCTTGTCTCGCCGCAGCAGATTCTTGAGCGCAGGTGGTATTATCGAGCTCTGATTCCTCGCCGCATACGGCGGTGGCCGCGAAGTTTTCCGTGGCGGCATAGCGAAATGCATTGTGCGATTGTGTGTTGTGCGAGTGGCCAGGGAGGCTCACTTTTGGGGTGGAGGTGGGATCGACCGTGTTGTGTCGGGGCCAAACGAGGGATGGCCAGGTGGAAGGTTCAGAGGTGATTTGTAGCGGCGTGACGAATATCTACGGAGACATGTTGCTATGCACGGTCGCGGAGACGGTAGGTAAAGAGGGGGTGAAGGTAGTAGGCGAGGTTTGCACAGCGCAACGTGACTGTTCTGCAAGGCGGCGATGTGGTCGGAAAAGGGACAAGAAATTGTGGTGATGCGACGCCATGGGAGCACGCTTGGCTGCAGACCCCTGTCGCGCAGGACCCTTGCCGTAGATAGTCGCCCTTCAATACGGCATCGCTCCCGCAAGCAAGGCTGACCACCTGAACCTCACTCTCACTCTCACTCTCTCACTCACCAAAGTAGAGCCTCTTCAAACTGCATTCATGGCTTATTCCTCTGTCATCCCGCCTGAATAAAACGCCACGTATGGTTGCCACGACCGCAACAACTCCTCAATATACCATATGTTGGATCAGGAAACGAAATTCAAGCAGATCAACTATGGAATCTGCTCTGCCTAGATAAGACAGTGTGTTTGCTATAAATAAAGCATGACTCAAGCTTGCTACGAAGCTGATTGTACATGAGGTGGAAGCTAGTGGGGTCAACCCAATCTACACCTGTGCTTTGATCCTCGTGCATGATGTGGGACGCTTCAGATCGTACACGGTGTCAGTCGACGCTTTTCGAAAGCGCTGTGACATTATAGGCCAGAGTATGATATTGTATTACTAGGTTCATCTTCAAGGTCCTGGCGCTTACCTTGTACTGCCAGAAATTGCCACCACAACATCACGCTATACATGCCTGATTACTACCATCTGCAATTTTCGGCCGTACGTTTCTACAATGACTATTTCCTGCTTCCGTTATGGGGCTCAGTTCAATCAGTAGCAAAGAAGCTATTATTTCCGGAGCAGCTGAAGTCTATATAAACCCATACTCTTGTTCACAGGGTTCCGGTTCCACACTTCCTCTTCCTCTTGTTTCAACGAACAGTACAACTTTCATCTCACCCAAGAGCCCCAAAAGACATCGATATAGATATGAAGGCCTCCTTGCCCAGCACTTTTCTTCTCCTGGTCGGCGTAGCCTACGTACGTTTCTCTTTCTCTCATATTCACGCCAAGCTCACCCATTCTAATCCATGATTGAAACCAAATAGTCGGACCTTGATTGCTACTGTACTGGCCCTGCGAAACTAAACCCCGACAAGTGGGCAAAAATTTGCTGCACCGACACCTCCGGCGTCACCTACCCCGATGGAAAAGACCGCCCAGGGACCTGGAACGACAAGATTAAAAAATGTCATCTCAAAACGAATGGATTAGGTTTCACGGTGAACCAGATGATCAACGCGTGGGCGCCTTGCTGTAGAAGCACTGGCCCGCAGGGTCCGAATGGCGAGGACCTGCTTTGGGGTGGGGTCTGCTGAGCTCTTCTCGCAGTTGGTGGATGGTCTGGCAATGCATCTGCAAGCCTTTTGGGGTTCATATGTGATGTGACGGCTGTGGAGTACCGGATGGACGGTTAGTGATCAATCGTAATGAGTGATTAAAACATGGCTTCGCTCAAGGTCTTCTTGAAGTAGCCCAAATTACTCCTAGATCACCCTAAACATCTCCTAAAAGCCGCCGCCCGTTGATTCTTGGTTACTTCACACGCGTTAATGTGCCCGAGAGTACTACCAGTGCGATCGTGACGGCTTTTCCGCTGCCAGTCCGTTGCGGAGTGGGGAATTCTGCTGAGCTCGTATACAAGCATTAGTATACCGCAATCAAGACCACTCAAATCCTGGTTTTGCGGCCTCTTCCGACCTTGTAAACATCCTTGCAAATTCATGTTATAGCTTAGCTTACCAAAGAAGATAGTAATCCACGCCTTTTTCTGGCCCTGGTCTTTGAGCATGTATCATGGTATGGTACTTCACTCCACACGGAAAGCCTCGGTTCATCTGCCATTTTTACTTCAATCTGAATCCAAAAAGATAATTTTACACAAAAATTTGCTTTCTCGTTGAGGACGTTAACATATGTGTACGTTGTAAACACGCCACAGCACGGAAGACCACCACGCTGATTGGCCAATGCACTGGCGTCGTTTTAGCGTGATGCCTCACATGCAACCTCCATGTCCCCTACCATCCATATTGCAACTACCCAACGAAACCACAAACATACTAAAATAACCTTGGCACAGAGATATAATGCTTCCACCACTCGACCCCGCGATTGTACAACGTAATCCTAACTTTGAGGTTTTGTACAAGGATCTGTGCACAAGGAAGCTCAATCCTGATGGGTCGACACGCGATACGAAGAAGCAGAGGGTGCATGATGAGATTAGACGGGTAAGTGGTGTCATGACTTATGCTGTTCTCTTTTGATCATCATTGTATACGTTTCTGCTGTTGATTCGAGATTTTCTGGGACAAGTACCAGACTGGTGGTTTGTTTACTATTTTGTTGTTCTCAGTTGTCTTGCAGAATCAATTTGATCCTCTTTCCTTCTTTATTGATAGTATATTTATTTAACCGGGAACTAATCCAGAAGAAAGTGCAACTAACATCTTCCCAGAGTCTCACAATCGCGCGTACAAATTACCACTCATCTCAAATCCTCATCGACTCATTATCCTCTCTATCAACCCACACCACCTCCCTACCCCCAGACCTCCACTCCCCAATCGAAACAACAACAGCCCTCCTCACCCACCAAATCCCCTCTTCAGACCGCGACATCCTCACCGAAAACACAACCACCTTCCTCGACAACATCTCCCCCATCGCCACCACCCTATCCACCCACCTCGCCCAAACAGCAACTCACATCTGTACAATCGCCAACCCGACCAACCCCCCCACCTTTTCCAACCTAAACGCCACAGCAGCCTCCCTCCAAGAAAACGCAACAATCTCCCTCCCCCAATCCCTCCAACACGCAAACCAAGACCTAGCAAACACCCTAACCACCCTCCTAACAACCCACCTCCTCCTCCTCACCCACGCAATCCGCATTCTCGAACAAACCCAACACGGCGCCCTGACCCGCCACACACACACTACCTCCGAACACATGCACACACGTGCCACGCTCCTCGCTCTCCAGGCTAAAATACACATGCTTGCGCACCCCCCGCCGGCGGAGTTTGTAGCTGCGCTCAAAGAGTTTCGTAGGGTGCAGGGGAGTGGGGAGAGGGGGTTGAGGGATCGGGAAATGTTGGCGAAAAAGGGGTTGGAGTTGTATGGCAAGGCGGGCGAGAAGGGGATGAGGGATTTGGCGAGGAGGAAGGTGTGGATTGAGGGGGAGATTGAGAGGGTGGAGGGGGAGATCGGGGAGTTGGAGAGGGGTGGGAAGTAGACAGTTTTGTATTCGGGGTGATGGGACGGTGGAGTTGTGGACTTATGTTTTCAAAGCAGAGGCAAGATGTCAAAGGGGCAATTTCAGCTGCATATTATCAATGATTGATGTGATATGGGGGGTTGAAGAACTCTCTCGTATATCTTGGAAATTACATTAGATGGCCCAACATGTCCAAACAAAACCATTCATTCTTTTCCACTGAATCAATCGACGCGTGTCCACCTTCGCCAGCACGCTTAGATTCGATCCAATCAAAGAGTGGTATATATATCTCGAGCTGGAAACCAGAGCCATCGCACGGATCTTGGCCATGCAAACACAGAATATTGGTGGTGTTATTCATGGCCGGAGCGCCTTTGGAGCCACGTGTCATGAGTTTACTGTGCACGTGCGGCAGGAGTGGGTCCTGGAGCCATACGTTTGCTCCTAGAAAGGTATCAGTACATTTGCTCGCAACCATGAAAGATTCAAACAAGGAACTGGGCTTACATGAACGACCTGCTCAAGAAGGAAATAACAATCATAGGCATCCAGCTGGGCATCTTGCTGAACCCCCATGTCGCATAGCCATATGGCACGGCCAGTCCGTACTTCTCCAGCGCGCCATTGAAGGGGTGGAAAATGCCCTCATAGGGTGTGACCTTTTCAATCTCCTTGTCGACAATGAGCGTCTTGATGGTGTCGACAGTTGTCGAGGTGCGGTTCAAGGGCTGGTAGCGGACGGTGGGGACCGGGGCGGACTGGTCGGCGAGAGGCTTGGGGACTTGGAAGTAGTAGAGCGAGGGCGCACCGACGGACCAGGCGTTGCAGAGGATGTTTTCGGTCTCGCAGTCTAGGTAGGCAAATTTGGGAGCATTGGGAGCAGCGGCGAGAATGGGCAATGAAGCCTGCGAATAGGTTAGCTTGCGTGCTTCACAATGTGGGCAGAGATTTAGAGGGCAACTCACGTTCCAGGCCTTTGTAGCATTTCCACACAGCCCAAAGCACGTCGCATTTCCTCCCGTGCTGAAGATAAGCCAATCTTGCGTCGTGGGCGGGCTGGCCGTCGGGTCAACAGTCAGAACCTCCTTCCAGTTCTCGAGGGTAAGCGGGTATTGGATCACGCTCGCCACCTTGGCGGCTGCGCTGTTCTTTGCGGCCTCGACGGGCGACGATGGCACCGAGGGAATGGCAGAGGACACGGCGGCGGTAGCCTGGTTGAAGAAGCCCTTAATCTTGTCCAGGAGTGGGATCTGCTGTTGCTCGGCGGCTGCGAGCGCCGGGAGGGCGAGCAGGATGGAGGACGAGACGCGCATGGCTGGTGTGCGTGATGTGTGGTGTCTTGGATGTGTGGGGGTGGTGATGGACGATGGGACGGCAAGGCTAAGGTTGCTGTTGGTGTGGGTTCTGGGCGAATCTGCCGGATGATGTAAACAGGGTCTGGTCCGCAAAATGTGGGGGGGGGCGGTAGCTGGATGCAACACGTCAGAGGGCACCAGTAGTAAAGCGTCGTTTGCGCGTCAAGGAGCGGAAGAAGAAGCAGTCAGAGCGCGTGTTTGTGTCGCGACAATACAATGCAAAACAAACAGCGGTTTCTCTGGTGCAATACGGAATAGGGAGGGAGCTAACAAGACCATGGGCCGCCGACGAGGGTGAGCTTTGCCGCGAAATTATTGGAGCTTGGGCCAGGCAGACGACGAGCGCTAAGGCCATCTGTTCACTGACTGGTTATGCACGTGTTGTGACACGAGTGCTGCAGCCCTGTGGCATGGTGTGCCATACACAACGTCAACAATCTCCTTGTTTACTACACTTTGCTCCAGTATGATCAAGATGATCGACCATGTACCCTCTCACGATACACAATAGTGACAACTCACTTGAGTAGATCAAACATGACCTCAACAACAAAATCAACCACTCGTCCAAATCAGCTAATCCCACACCTATACCTACCATTTCCCATACCGCTCCCACCTCACTCTCCCTTCTTCCCCACCCCATCAGCCCTTCAATCCTCCCTCGCAATCTGCACTGCCAACCTCCCAAACACCTCCATCCCATCCTCATCATCGTCCTGCTTCGTCAACCCAAATCCACTTTCCCAACCCTCACCCCCTATTCTACCAGGAATCAACATACCTCCCAAACTCCCCCCAATCCTCTCTCTAAACTCCCTTCCTGGTCCTCCAATCTCACTTGCCCCGTCATCAATGGCAGTCCAGTCTACTTCACTGCCACTTCCACTACCACTATCACCCGTATCATTGTGTGCCTGCGCTTCATGTTGAGTTTGAGCCCGCTCATGCGCAGTCACTGCCTTGCTATGTGCGGAGGGCGCGTAAATGACTTGTCCGGCTTGGGCGGCGCTGTTGTCCTTTATTGAGCCAACGGGAACGGGACGCAGCGTGGTGCCTGATTTGATGGCTGTGAAAAGGGAGGAGAGGGAGTTTGTTGCTGTTGTTGCTGGTGTCGTTGAAGTGGATTTAGGTGGTGGTGGGGGAGGTGGCGGAGGTACTGCCTGCGCCGAAATATCTACCAATGTACTAGAAGCTGCAGTACTATTGGGTACTTCACCCCTTTCATCCAAACTCCTCGTCGTGGTTTCACTACCTTGCCTCAATGTGTCATCGTCAGCAACGTTGGTATTCATCGTCAACCCACCCAACGGCCCCACCAACCTACCACCCCCATCCCCATTCCCACTCCGCCCAACCTCACCGTAATAACTCGCCGCCGCCCCCTCACCCCGCACCCCTAAAAAGCATTCCCCTGCTCCGGAAACTGCTGTCTTATACGCTCACCCTGTACTGTAGGCGGTCCGTACGAAAAAGCTCGATCAGGAAGTATCCAATGTTCTTGTTGCGGCTGTGCAGGAGCATGGCTAGAATGAGGATATGCAGGGGTCATTGAGTGCGGTGGTGCTGGGGAACCTGGTAGCGGTTTGATGTGTGTGGAAGGGGGAAGGGGGTAGCGTGGGTGGTGAGTTGTAGGCGTGTTGGGAGGGTGGGATGGGAGGGGGAATGTGATCTGGATTTCTGGACTTCGAGTGGAATGTGGGGCTGATGGTTGGGCTTGTGGATGTGAGGGTGTGTCCGGAGTGTGTGACGAGGTTCGATGATGGTGGTGATGGTGGTGTCGGTGACCATTACTTTTACCACTATCACTACGTCTACCCTCGTGGTTTTTGTTCTTCGTATCAACTGTCTTGCCTTTGCCACGAATTGAATCCATGGTCTTCTCCAGCCCGCTTCTGTTCCGATGGCCGGCGTCGTGTTCTGCTTTAATATGCTTGTATGTATTCATAAAGTGT
The DNA here is from genome assembly GCA_010093695.1 of Plenodomus tracheiphilus IPT5. Classification (NCBI taxonomy): domain Eukaryota; kingdom Fungi; phylum Ascomycota; class Dothideomycetes; order Pleosporales; family Leptosphaeriaceae; genus Plenodomus; species Plenodomus tracheiphilus. The sequence continues at coordinate 104,178 of MU006328.1, forward strand.
GCTCCAAACCCTACCCCCTTCTCCTTGTTAGGTAGCTCGCCAAAGGGCGTACCATCTGGTCTTCGAGGACGATGAGAAGACGTCGATGGTTTTGCAGGAGTCTTATTGTGAGGAGTTGCTGGTAAAGAGCGCGACGAATCAGGATGGCCGTGGGCGTGGTGCAAATCTTGCGGTGGTTGCTGCGAGGGAGCGTGACTATGGCTGTGATGGTCAGGGGATGGTAGTTGTATATGCGACGCTCCAGTCGCGGTACCACCTGGTCCTGCACCCCCGCTCGCCATAATCATGGGATTATCATTCAAAGCACCCTTTGTAATTACTCCATCTAGATCAATACCATGTCTTCGACCCCGATCTTTATCATTAGCTCTACGCCCACCGTGGGTTTTGCGCCCATCCTTTGGTATATGCCCATGTTCCCTCTCACTATGCCGCTTCCCATACTTACTTCCACCATGCTCCCTAGCATTTCGATGACGCCTCCCTTCCCGTTCCCTAGCCTCTCGGGCCTGCATCTCCTTTTTCAACCTAAAAATCCTTACTTCTTCCACAACGCCTTCCAAGATCAAGCGCCTCGTGCTTAATCCACTGAGGTGTGGATCGCGTGGTCGGTCGCTGGAAACGAGCGTCTGGATGCGTGTTTGGACTTGATTGCGGTATTCTTCTTCGTTGGGTGCTGTGGGCATGATAGTGGAGCCAAGGCTTGTTATTGATGTTTTGTGTGCGGCGGGTGTATTGTGTGGGGGAGTTGGAGAGATGGCTTGGTTTTTGGATCTTGGGGGGTTGGATTACTGGGTATGCAGAAGGGAGTGTGTGGCATGGATGGGCGGTGAAGGGATACGTGAAGGGCAAAGGGGGGTGATGTGCCTCGGGTGATCAATGAGCGCAGAGTGATGGGTCATGGTGTGATTGGGAGCAAACGGCGGCTGTTGGGTCATGAAGGG
>MU006328.1:105131-276476 GCA_010093695.1 Plenodomus tracheiphilus IPT5
GGGGGGGGGATAGATATGTGAATGTCGAAGAAAGCCTGCAATAGTATGCATCGCCTATTGATCGAGGATTGGATCCATGTCCATGACTGGCACAAAATCAGCATCGTAATGTTCGAAGTAGCCAGGTTCCCAACAACTTCTATGTGTACAACACCATTCTTCCTTGCAAATAGTCACAAACGCCTTGCTTGTACAGAATTGAGTATGACACCGAACCGCATCGCTAGATCCATAATGTCGGTTGATACTTTGCAAGATCTCACGCTCGCCCACATCTCAATCACCTCGTGGATCGACATTGTGACCAAAAGTCACTAACCCTAAAGTCTGTCTGTTGACTATATATCCGAGAATGTTTGCATTTTTAGTGATTAACCTGCGTCAACGTAAATCGATGTGGTGATAACGATGGAATCAACAGACCGTGCGCCTTGCGCGAGTTTGTGCCAACCCGATTTTCAAGGTGCGTCGTCACTTTCGCCTGGGATACGAACGTTTTGAAATTCGACATTTGCCACTCTCTTTTCGTACAATCAATAATCTCACATTCGATGACCCGTGTGCCCCTCGGACCACGTGAATATTTATACACCACTCCCAATCCATGCCGCATGAGCCCAATCTAAGCCACAGCCTCCGCCGCCTCTCCCCTCGCCAACTTCAACATCTCAGCCTCCCTCCTCTCCTTCAACAGGGTTTCCCGCATCAGCACACGATCCTGCTCACTCCTCTCCTCCTGCTCCTTCAGATCCCTCATCTGCTGCTCCTCCTCTGGACTCGGCTTCACCTCCTCACACTCCAGCGTCTTAACAAACGCCTCCAATATCTCGCCCTCCTGCTGGTCCCTGATATTTAGCGTATATGTTGGCGGCGTGGTGTCTGGCACCATTGTATTCCGCGCGTTGGGGGTTGCGGACGGGGGCGTATTGGCGGATTGCTGAGCTACGGGGGAAGCGGTGGTGGAAGATGTGGGTTGGGTTTTAGTGTGTGTGTAGATGTGGAGGAGGGATGGACCTGAGGGGTCGGAGTGTCGATTTACTTCGATGGGGATGGCAGGATTGCGGTATTTTATTCGGGGGAGCATTTCGCGCCAGAATTTCCTATCGGGAGGGAATGTATGTTAGTATAGTGTATCATCTGGGTCCTTTCGTTGGCCGTGGGTTTGGGCAGAAGGAGCATCGGAGTGTGGTTCGCGGAAGTGAGGATGTGAGGATCGCGACAATGCAGACTTGGATTAGGCTTTCCGGGAATTCGAACGCTGGGGGAACATAGTGTATGGCGTACCTTGCCCCTCGGTGTCCACCGTATATCTTTGTATTAAATTCCATGCTGATCTTCGACACCTCCTTTGGTAGTATGAGGGCACCAGGTCCATACCTTATCCAAAACAACTATACGCCAGATGTGTCAGCACTAACAGATATAGCTGCAGGAGGTCCCCCTCTCTGATGTCGTAGTCTCGAGCGGCGCTTTCGGAGGTGTCATACGGCGGAATGTTCGTACCTTCTACAATGAGGCGTCAGTAATGCTTAATTAGATTATAGTGGAACAGATGACAGGTTCTGACCGTTTGTAGTTTGCGCACGCGCTTTAATATGTGAACCATGACTGCTGTGGTGTGAGATTGGAGTCTGTTGTTGCGGAACTGCAAAGCATCGCGAGATTTCGAGATGCGGATTTAGCGCGGCGAAGAAGGCTTGGCAGGCTTTGCGGTATCGATAACGCAACATCAAGAAGAGCAGTAGTGTAAATCATCGTCATTTCAGTTTGAATAAATAAACCGCACAAATTCATGAGATTTGTTCATAACTCGCTCGCTAGGTTGCGTCCCTAGATCTGAATGTGTTCTATGCGGGAAGTAAAAACGCCGATGAGTCCATTCCTCATGTGGCACACTCAAAAATACATTTGCAATGACAGAACGAAGTGTGGATCGCGAGTCGAGAGTGTACATGTCAAACATTACACGCATCCGAGAAACGGCAAGTTTATTTTTGAGCAGCTTGCGCATATATTTCGACTTCAGGAATCTGCCGCATAAGATGTTTTGATCGATCTAACGGAAGTTCACTCGAAGTATGAGAGCGTGTTAGATGGATGGAGCATTGATTCCTGTGGGACACGGCGGCGATCCGTCCTTGTTTTGATATTATCCACTCCTTATCGAAAGCATGGTATATTCCACTGCGCAAGTTCTTACCCTGGTTGTGAAGCATCTGATGTATCTTGGGCTTTGGCCGCGGAGTATGTATGGAGTCGGCACTTGCCACACACACTTAAGACCCCCGTCTTGCATGGTCGTTTTCACCAATGAGAACACGGGAACACATAGATGCGGGAAGGCGCACGCTCCCACATATAGTTGGTGAGCACCGGGGATGGATGCATCCATTACCGAGACAGTGTACCTTCCGTGCTGGGGTGGCATGCAGCGTTGTGTAGTCCATACCGGTACGGTTGTGGCGTTATGCCGGTAGCCACTGAAGCGGTTGCTGGCTGCTCAACGGACAGGCTTGTGCCCGGTTTGTTACGAGCTGGTGCAGGAGATGTCGTGACTGATCTTGGATGTCTTCGAAATCATGGCAGGATCGTGTAAGCACACGGTCGAGTTCCATCGCAGCTGTTGCGATACTGGAACGTCGAGCATCATGACATGCAGATGATTCTGTAGTGCCGACCTTTTGGCTAAGCGGATTCCTGATCTATGGAACCATCGGATGATTGTCTAATTGTGTAATGTTTGACAACTGGGAATTGTGGCATGCATGCGTGGCATTACGCATAACTCGCTGTCCTTCAAGCATTGCTGTCCAACATGGTCGGTTACCATCATCCCCTGTAACTCAACACGAGGCAATGATATGCATAACGTAGTTTACAAGCGAGCGCCGCATACAAGCGAGCGCCGCACCCCACCAACTTTGCGCACCTCTGCACGCGTATATCTCCACCACCTTATAAGATAATATATAACTATTAACAGAGTAGATTAAGCAGTATCTTAAGTACCTTTCTTGCACGTACGAGAGTTATGCCCAGTCTCCCTGCACCTTGTACAGCGCGCCAGGGCCTGGCAGCTAAGGCCTAATTGCCCTCCTCCTTGATGCTCTTTATGAGCAATCTGCTGATTAGCCTCACGTTAAGCTAGTATATCCTCTCCAGCACCCTTTGTTAATACTCCTTGCTTCTGTATACGCTTCTTTTTGCGCTGTCTACGCTTTGTTACTGCCTCATTAGCCTTCTCAAGGCTAGCAATCTGATTGCGCATCAGCTTAGCTAAGAGCATCATTACTTCTGCCCCCTTCTTAAGCTAGCTAATTGCCTTAATAATTGAGGCTGGTGATAAGCTCTTGTGCCTTTGTACGCGATTACGTATAAATGTTGATTGAGCCTCAAGCTTATGTATATTGCTTGGTGTACGAGCCTCCCAGGGAGCCTCTAGAAGAGAAGCTGGAGGAGTAGGCGTACGCAGCTGTACGTCAAGCTTTGACAGGACAGCGTCTGGCTGGAGGGGCACAAGGCCTGCGCCTTGAAAGGCTGAGCTAATATTAGCTAGTGTGAACGCCTGTACAAAGGCTGTCTTAAAGGCTAGCAGAAACTCAAGCTTAGTAATGTGGTTGATGTGGTGGCAGATTAGAGCCTCAACCTTACGGCTGTACGCGCGCTTTAACGGCGAGAAGCAGCCAACGTCAAGAGGCTGTAGCAGGTGTGATGAGTGAGGCAGCATACAGAGCGTGTAGATGTTGTTCTCCTTACAAATCTCTTGAAACTCAAGCGAGTGGTGGCTCTCATAGCCGTTAAGGACAAGCAGCTGACGCGCGCCTACAACGCGAGTCTTCGTGTAAGCGTTAAAGTGCTTAAGCTACTCTACTCCTAGCTTGTTGTTTGTCTAGCCATTGTTGCTAACTGCAATCACCTAGTCGCGTAGGATATCTGCCTCTTCGTACCAGGTAGACAGGTGATACTGGCTAGCGAAGATGAGGAATGGTGGGACTGACCAGCCAGTAGCGTTAATAGCAGCGATTGCTGTCACCTACTCACGATTACCAGGCTGGATAGCCTTTAGCCTGCCTCTCCTCTCTAACCCTGTCACGACAAGCTGAGTCGTAATCTTCCCCATCATGAAGCCAGCCTTGTTAAAGTTGTAGACGTCCTCATCACAGATGCCATACTTGGCTTTTATCTGCTCTATAAGCTTAAACTAGTCTTGTATAAGGACAGGATCCTCACACAGAGCCCTCTGTCTGTCGTACGCTCGATTGAAACGCGTCGTAAGACTGTCTGTACGCTTGACAAAGTTGCGCGGCTAGTAGACGCTAACCTGACCAGCGCTGCGCGCAGCCAGCAGCTTATCAGCCATATCACGTACAGCTGCGTACGTAGGCGCAAATCCACGTGTATCCAGGTTGAGTATATGTCTAACAATTACCTCCTCTTCTAGCTAGGTAAGCTTCTTTGAGTTGGGCTGGCAATCGCGTCGTGGAAGCTTGCCAGCGCGTCGGCGACGGACTGTTCGTTCAGAGACGCTATAGATAGCAGCAGCACTGCGATTGCTATAGAATTGATGAGAATTGATAGAGGAGATAGCAAGCTGAATATCAGCTTCCTTTGAAGCTTGTAGAGTAGTGCTGCGTTGAGCCATTGTACGTTTAGATGAGAAAGGTGCGCAAAGTTGGTGGGGTGCGGCGCTCGCTTGTATGCGGCGCTCGCTTGTAAACTACGTTATGTTGAGTTGCATGGTCCACCTTCGTATGTGGTGTGTAGGCTGTTTCTCATATACTCGAAGAATGACTGGCTGTACAACGATCATCAGGGAACACATGGGTGTAATAACTTGGGTTATGAGGATTATTGCGATTTAATTCTTTGATTAGTAGTCTCCCTCTGCGACGAGTTCATGCCACCGCGGCGCCACGCCACCAACTCGAAGCGCCGAGAACGAAAACAATCACCATGGCGTCACTCACGACGGTACTGTAGATGACGCTGTACCGTCCCACGGTCCTGACATAGCCCGAGTAGGGCGCCGGGAGTATGCCTGCAACTGTACTCAGAATGCCGCTGCCTTGTAACTGCCCCTTTTCGATGAAGTAGCGTGATGACTGCAATACAACCTCAAACGTTGCAAACAAGTAAAAGAAATGTGCAAAACTCTGCGCAGAGGTTGACTGAATAAACCAATCATCATCGCCAATATTGTCACGCGACGACTTAGATCCAGTAAATGGTGTCTGCAACACAATATATATGGCAAGGCCGAGCGAGAAGACGGAGTGAACAAGGCGCCATATCCAAGCGGACGACTGCTCCAGCGATGGCTCGGGAGCACCACCACCACTCTGCATGGAGGAGAATATGTCGGCGAGACCTGGCGCGAGATTCCCAGGCGATGCGCCTGACTGGCCAGGAGCACCAGGCATGCCAGGCAATCCGCCGGCGCCGGCGCCCATCATCTGCTGAAGCATCGCCATCATGGGGTCTTGCGATGGGTCGGATCCAGGAGCCGTGCCAAATTGACCACCTGCATCGCCATCAAAAGCGAATGGCGAGGGGAGGCGAGGTTGGGAGGCGGGCGCGTAGTGGTGCTGCGAGATGTCTGAGATATCCACCTCGTCGGGGTCTGGTATTGCGGTGCCAGAGGCAGCGGGAGTGAATTGGGATGGTGTGGCAGGTTTCACTGGGGAGCGCAGTTAGCCATGCTGCCCGGGTGTGTGTGGATGAAGGTTGGACAGAAGGGAGGAGATGCTAAGGCGGGCTTGCATCCGCGGACCCAGGGTCAAGAGAGTGGTTCCGCACCGGGTACGTCCTTCTCGAGGTCGCTCAATGATTTGGGAGGCCCGCCCTGCAGGCTGGTGATCTGCTGCAGGCGTGATGCCCCGCTCTTCGCCGCCAGGCGTTCTCTCCTCAGACGCGCTTTGGCCTGTGCAGGCGACTCTCCCGCCATGGCTTCGGGCGTTGCGGGCGAAGCGTCCGCCGTGGACATGGTGGAGGCGGCGGGCGGTTCCGTTGTGATTGTTTGTGTTTGTTGTCGTTGGCGTTGATGTTTATTTTGGGAGTGTCAGGTCAAGTCATGCAGGTGGTGCGTCGTGGCTCCAAGGTTGGAGGGGTGCGGTCACGCGTCTTGGCACGCTGCAGCACCTCCAGACCTGGAGGGAACCTCGACGTCGGCGCCACCAGACCCGGCCTGCCGCCTACCATGTACTCTACTGTATGTGCTCTACTGTATGTGCTCGACTCTACTACTCTAGCCCAATCGCTGCACTACTCTAGTGCTGCGCCCATCTCCACCCTGTCGGCCGTCGTCGTCGGCTTGGTGGTGTGCAACGCACCCCAAACCCTCATCCCTACACTTCACACCCCCCTCCAGCCAGATCCAGTCGTAACAGCGTCGTCTGGATAGTGCCAGCGCCCGGTTACACCGGGCGGTGCGGCCCGTTCGCCACTCAAGGCATCTTGACCCGCTACTCACCGATCTGTCCAAGCCTGCTCACCACCTCTCCTCACTCCTGCCAGCCTGGTCTACTGGCTCTCTGCACAGCCAGCATTGCTTCCGTCTCGACAGACGAGGGCCTGGAACTATTCAGCCGGGCGCTATCAGATTCTGCATCTGATTTGTGGGATGTTCTCCCGACTGTACGACGTGACTAGATATCTCCACCCCACCCACCTCCCAAGGGCACACTTCCGACCAGGCCACTCCTTCGGGCTCTGCGATTTGTGGCTTGCTGCCATCACTAGTCTCCCCATTCTACCTCCTGGCGGTCTATCGCTGTTGCTTCCCTCAAACAGTGCGTCGATACTCCACTCGTGAGGCTGGTGTAGGCCGCTTGTTTCACATTGCTACACTCCCTTCAGACCTGCTCTCCTGTTGAATTCGGGCCATGCGTGCTCCCAACCTCGTGTGCAGGGTCCTCGCAAGTTCGCACGGCAGTAGTACAGCCATGAAGTACGTACGTCTTGCTTGTCCACCACCGAAGACCCGCTCGCCCAATGCACCTTACCATGGACCTCACTCAGACCGCTATTCCTTCCATCCCATTTCGTCACTGCATAATTATATAAGTCATCACCAATTGTATTCTATAACATCATTACAGAACTGTTATCCAATCCAGTTCACTATGCGCCCCCCGGCCTGCAGTATAAAGCTTTGTCGAAATGTCCATGAGACGAAGCTACTTTGAGGCAAGCGCGACCACTTAACACCTCAGTGTATGACCAAGTTAGCATGTGGTGATCTCATGCGTGCGTTAAGTGCGACTTCGGGCTTGGTCCTTCACAACCGTGACGACCGGAGTGGATAGCAAGACTGCACGCTTGTTTCACAGCAGTAGATGCACATAAAGGCTGCCATCTCTCATCCTCATTCTTCGTCTCAGACTCTTTCTTTTCATCTTTGCGCCCTTTTCCCTTTTTGGTGGCAACGTAAAGTGCAGCGAGAATGCTCCTGTCCAACATGAGACTGCGGTTTCCGAGTCCGTTGTCAATCGTCTCACGACTGGGTTCATTCGGACGATCGCAGTCGACCTACACTAACCGAGAGCGGTATTGGGGAAAGATATCGCCTTGGAAAGATGTAACACACGAACAATTCATCTCCCATCGATGGCAGGTACGTTTTGATACTTGAAAGCTTATTGGGGCAATCTGCACTTCCACTGCTGATTATCAATAGCTCAATAACACTGTCATGACCAATGCAAAACTATACCATTTTCTATCTGATACACTCCCGAACGTTTTGGGACCCACGCGCAATGATCATCTTAAGCATATCAAAACGAAAGATGACTTCATCAAGGACGCGATCAGCGCGCTCAAGCTAGCGCCAATGGCCATACGGCTAAGTCCACATATTCTGTCCCGTGTTGACTGGCACAATCCTCTTGATGACCCAATCCGTCGGCAATTTCTGCCTCTCAAGAGTGGCATGATCCCTGATCACAAGCACATGAAGTTAGATTCCCTGAATGAAGAGGCTGACAGTCGTATGTTGATTCCATCGGTCTTTTGAAAGTGCTAACTTTATTCAGCTGTGCCTGGTCTGGTCCATCGCTATCCCGGCAGAGCTCTTTTCTTAGGCAAGTTATCCGTGCTTGTTTCCTATTTCTCCCACTCCTCGAGCTTGATGGGACTAACGATATACAGCCACTTCCATTTGCCCGGTGTATTGTCGCTTTTGCACCCGTTCTTATGCAGTCGGTGCGAATACTGATACTGTCGCAAAGAGACCCCAGAAGCCAAGTCGCAAGAGATGGGAAGTCATCTTCAACCACATCGAGCAAGATGCTGAGCTGAAGGACATTGTTCTTTCAGGTGGCGACATCTTCTATCTTGAGCCGCCCCAGCTAAAAGAGATTGTTGAACGGTACGTTCATCTACCACGGCCTCGATTAACATGCTTACTTCGATCAGTCTCCTCAGCATCAAGCATGTCTTGCGCATCCGGCTCGCCACCAAAGGACTTTCAGTCGCTCCAGGCCGCTTTGTTGACACTCATGACGGCTGGACAGACACATTAATTGACCTCTCGAATCAAGGCCGAAAGTTAGGCAAACAAGTGTGTCTTCATACACATATCAACCACGCTAGTGAGATCACTTGGGTCACAGAAATGGCAGCGCAGAGACTCTTTGAGAATGGCGTTACAGTCCGCAATCAGTCTGTACTTCTAAAGGGCGTCAACGACACCAAGGAAGCCCTCGAAAAGCTCATAACGACTCTTGCCAATATCAACATTCAGCCCGTAAGCAAAACAGACCATAGTTACAGCGTCTTACATTAACATAGACGCAGTATTATGTGTATCAATGTGACATGGTGCAAGGCATCGAGGACCTGCGAACTCCACTGAGACAAATCATCGACCTTGATAAGCAACTTCGAGGTACCTTGTCAGGCTTCATGATGCCAGCGTTTGTCATTGATCTGCCCGGCGGAGGCGGCAAGCGCCTAGTCTCTACATATGAGTCTTATGATCCAGACACAGGCGAAGCTACGTACACGGCGCCAGGGCTACCTGGTATAAAAGGTCAAACTACCTACACCTATTACGATCCGAAACCTGCGCAAGAGTCAGAGCTCGCGGAGTTCCGTTTACATCAGGAAAGCGCTTTGAGTCGGGGGGAGACACTGGAGCAGTTCGTTGCCACGACCTCTGCCAAAGCGGTGCCAATCATTGAACTCCCAGCTGTGCCATCAAGTCCTAAACCAGCAAGAGTCCCAATGACAGCGGACCAGCCACTGGTAGGGCACGAGCCAGCTTCGCAGTTTGCGCAAACGGGGTTCAAAGCGAAGCGAGCGGCCTTGGGGATTCCTCAGCCAAAGCGGCCGCTGAAAACAACCCTGCGGCCAACATATCCGTATGCTTCTACACCCAATACCCCGGAGCGTGCCATGGAAGCACGAGCATAACCCCAATCTTATTCGAAGTCGAATTGTCTCTCTGTTTGTGTCCTTAATCCCTTTCGCGATCTTCTCGCTGGGTGGATAGACGAAATATAATCTTTACAGGCCTCGATGATACGACGTTACGACTACACCTGTAAAGCAAGATATAGCAATTGGGACTACGGGGTCCCTGGGATAGGCCAAAAAAAAAGGCGTTTCAAAAGAGGTATTCTTTTCAAAAGGCTTGAGGGATGGTTATTTGTGTTTTTCGAGGTCATTTTTTAGTGGAACTTGGGCGAGGCTACATGTTGATATATTGCTGTTTACATATTTGTGTACTAGTGCTGATAGGACCTTTTAGCGTCACTATTGTTGATATTCTTATGGTAATGTCATTGCGATGATGGATATTAGAAAATGGTACTTGATGGATGTGTGTGAACGAAAAGACTTTGATAAATTTGTGGCTACAAGAGGCAATTGGATATGAAACTTAACAAATAACAGATATACATCTCCAACCATCCATCTCGACCTACTTCCATAATACCGTCAAACCCCAACTCAACCCAACAACCAACACCATTAAAAGATTTGCACCACGTACACACACTTTCTCGATCTATTTTCTATCCATACATATACCCAACACATCACATCCCCACCTCCCCTCCGACCCTCGCACCCGCCACCCCCTCCCTAATCCCTTTTACAAACTGCCCCACCCCCTCACACCCCCCATCCAAAACACGTTCCACAACCGTAATCACACTGCTAATCCTCCTCCTCTCCTCTCTACACTCCCGCGCCAAATCCCTCATCATCTGCTCTCTGTTCGCGCCGCGCACTTGCACGTAGGGTGTTGTGTTGCAGGGTGTGTGGAGGGCGGTGCGGTAGCTGGTTAGGAGGGTGGATAGGGTGTTGCGGTCTGTGAGGCATGATGATGATTGTGGTGTTTGTGGGAGTTGGCGGGGATTGTGGGGGTGTTGGGGTAGGGGTGCTGTGGATGGTGTTGGTTTCGGTGTTGGTGTTTGGTAAGGGGAATGAATTGGGGTTGAGTTTTTTAATGAGGAGAAGAAGGAATGGATTTGTGCTTCGTCTTGTGGGCCGAGGTCGTTGATTACTTGGGGCATGGTTTCGAGGTTACCTGGTGGTGTTGTTGGTGTTGGTGTTGATAATGACGATGCGGTGGCCTGCGCTTGTTTCGCGAGTTCAGAGAAGAAAGCGCGGATTTGTGCTTCTTCTTCTGGACCGAGGTCGTTGATGACTTGGGGCATGGTTTCTAGGTTATCGGGATGGCCTGTTTGTTGTGGGCTGGGCCAGTCTCCAGTGACGCCTGGGGGTGCGGCGGGTCCGGGACCGAGGAAGTAGGGGAAGAGGGCTGCTACGTCTTCGTCGTTGGCGTCGGGCTTGGTACTTGAGCTTGCACTGGGAGTGGTGCTATTGTGAGTATGGGTAGGTGGCGGTGATTTCTGTCTTGCGTCTAAGAGACCTGGGAATACGCCGTCATGCCATGAGTCATCTTCCGTTGGTTGAGTGTAGCGTGGAGGTTGGTCAATGGGCTCGCCGATGGGTTTGTGGTTGACGAGTTCTGGAAAGGCGAGTTTGAGGGCTTCACCGAGGGTTAGATTTTTCTTGTCATTGTTGTAAGGAGCTGGTACGTCGGTCTGGGAGGGTACTGGAACGGCTGCGTCTAGCGGAGTGAGGCTAGGAGATTTCAGCAATGTGTTTGAGACTTGCGATGGTGGAGTGTATGGTTTGGTGACGTTAGGAACTGGCAGCGTGTGGTTGTCATGTCCGCCGTGATAGGGTGGATCAGAAGAAACCTCCTCGTTCACCGCGCTCCAGTCACTGACCGGCGTTGGTCCTACAACCGGTGGCAGACGAATAGGCGTAGTATCCTCTTCGTCCTGCGCACTCCAATCACTAACCGGCGTAGGACCCACAATCGGTGGCTCACGTCCACCAGTATACACTGGATCCTCCGAGGGAGACGGCCAACCCGTCACAGGCTTCGGCCCAACAACTGCAGGTACCCTACCCGAACCACCTTGGCCTAGATCCGGGTATATACTACCCCAGTCATACGGCTGCGCTGTACTCGGATCCTCCAACCCATCATACAGCGAATCATGACTTACGCTCGGAAAAAGTGCTTCAGCAGCTCCAGGCTCTTGTGCTCCGTCACCCTGGCGTTTGAGAATTCTGGGTTGATTGAGGGAAGGATATTTCAGTTCTTGGAGTTTGGCGTGCGCTACGCATCCGAGATCATCTTTGTTGCAGCGAATGAGGGGATTGTGTGGCTTGGTGTGATTGGTGGGGGTGGTATTGTTTTGGCCCTGCTGCTTCATCTCAGCGATCAGCTTTGCGGCATAGGCGTTGGATTCTTCCTGGCATTTTAGATCTGTGATGTCACATCGGACAAGTGGGTTGAATGGCGATGCTTCTTCTTGGTCTTGGTTGGACAGTAGAGTAGACGTTGGTTCTGAAGCACAGAAGACATTTTTCTGCACACATTTATATAGTGAAGCGCGTAAAGGAGTTTCCTTGAGGGTTGTCAAGTTTCCAATGTCCAGGGTGCTCCAAACGCGCTTTGTGTCTTGGTCGTCGAGGAGGCAATGTCCGATGGTCATGAAGATGCCTTGACAGTTATCGTTCATTTCTGCCAATCTGTCTTCGCGGCTGGACTTTTTATTTCCATCGCACTCCGCATCGGCTGAGGCGCACACTTGGAGGGCATCGAGAAGGTTGGCGGTAGTCGGGGCTTTGCCTTGGTCGGAAGGGATGGAGGACAAGAAGGCCTGATTGGACATGCATCGGTCGATAAGAGATAGATTGAAAGTACAAGCTATCTCTTCGACCTTGGCGTCTGTTTCGTTGTCGTGGTACGCGATATGGTGTTCCACGTGATGTGGTTCACTGCCTGGTTCTTCGCTAGCCACGGGAGCAGCGAAGTAAAATGGTTCGCCGTTTTGCACGGTAGCAGGAATTATGCCCGGTATAATGAGTTGACGTTTCACCAGAGGCATGAAGGAGCGCTTGACTTTATTCCAAACTCCTCCAGATGTCTTCACCTTGTCTTCGGCAGACTGGAGTAGTTTAAACACTTCGTTTTGCAAGCTGCTCAATTTACTTAGCAGGCCAGCTCTGAGTGATGACTTCTTGGCTGAATAATCATTCGAAGCCCGCTTCTTCAGTGTCGTGATTGTATCATTCGGTGAACTCACTGCCGCGAAGATGTACTTGTCTGGTGGAGGTGGACCGTCAAGATAGGTCGAAGCAAACTTGATCAGTGTGAAGACTGTATCTCCGAGACTGTTGAATTTTTCGAGAATTGCGTAGTATGCGGCGTCGCTCTTAGACTGTGAGGATGCGAATACGAGCGCAGCTCCTTGATGGTTCTCTGTTGTTGCTTCACTAATCGCCGTTGCATCATTGGCTACAGACGCTTCGTTGATCGATGTCGAGGGTTCATCTCTTCGCTGATCATAAGATTTCCAGCGTTGTTGGCGAGTGGTTCGTCGGAGATGGGTATAGTCTTTATGATATAGGAAGTCCCTATTTTCCTTGTAGTAAGATTCGTCAGGGTCTTCATTATTGTAGGCCTCCCTCTCAGAATGGTCGTGAATTTTCGCCTGCTCTTGACTTTCGACCTCCGCGAAAACATCCTTCTGGTGGACATCTTCGTAGTCTTCCTTAGACTGTTCAATGACGTCCTCGACATCCCTCTTGTGCTTAGAAGTTCCTTTGCCATACAGTTTTGCCAGGTAAGCATCGAGATCACTTTGCACGTTGGCATCAGGCTGCTGTCCCATCTCATTCAAATCCACCGGACTCAGATTCGACTGTGTCTGATCTTGCTGCTTAGTCGTACTGGACGCACCAGTCCCGTGCTGCGCACCAGCACCAGGCGTACAAGCACCCTGCTGAGGATTGGAGTTCGTCTGACCCTGAGGCTGCCACTTTCCATTGTTCCCCGCACCATTCTGACTCGTTTGGCTTCCACCATGCCATTGCCCATCGTCGCCTTGAGAATTACTCGTACTCTGACCCGAGGAATCACCACCCTTCCACGTCCAGTCTTGGCCGCCGCTGGAACTCGAACTTTCTTTCCAGCCACCTGTTGAACTTGTAGATGAGTAGGCTGAACTGTCTGCACTGCTGAGGCCGGCTCCCGTACACATGCCCCGTTTGAAGCTCGGTAATGAGGAGCCGCTTGCGCCATTGCCGAAGGATACAGCGCGGCCTGGGTTGTCGAAGACTACTTCTATGGTCTCTTTAACGGTGCAGCTGTTTACATTCTTGAGGTTGGCGACAAAGAGGTCAGGATAGCTGGCAAGAAGGGACTGTGCTGCTGCGTTGGCTCGGGTGACGTCACGGCCGTTTAAACTTGGGGCGCTGCGTGCTGTAGGTGGTCGTTGGCTGCGCGTCCCTTTCGGAACGATATCGACGACTGCGCAGTTCATGTACATTTCTCTGTTTCCGATCTTGTTGAACCTGTGATATTGTGTCAACTCGTGTGGATAAATTATCTATATGTCAGAGGACTCACCAGGTCCAGGCAAACAGGCAAGTCGCTTTGCTCGTTCTTGCAAATTCCGGTGGAATAGTGAAGGGGTACTGTTTCTCCAATGGACACCCTCCAACGATACTCTTGATGACTTTGAAGTGGATGCCACCGTCACAGCTCAAGCTGAGCTGACAACTGCCTCCACCATGTGTTGCAGAGCCCTTGAGCGTCATTTCATAAGACTGGCCAGCTTCATATGTGGCTACTGACGTCCAAGGCGTATTCCACTGATAGCCTTTACACGCGAAGTCACTACCATCAGCATGGAGAGGAGTGAGAATGTTGTAGTCTTTCGGCTCATCTTTGCGATTGGAGTTGGGATCTCGAAGAGGAGACGGGATGAGCATCTGCATGTGTGCAGATGCCAATGGGACAATGAAAGCTGCGGCCCCCAGGGCACGGATAAGTACATTTGGAACCATGTTTGGGGTGTTTTGTTGAGATGAATCCGCCAGGGACTGCTGTTCTCATGTATGTCAAAAAGTTGCAAAAGGATCTGGGCAAGAGACGCATCTTGACAGTATACTCAAGTATATGTGGTGAGAAGTAAGGGATGCATACAGCGGCCGAAAGGAGGGGTACGCGTCGAATTCCTGGGTCGCCAGTCGCATGTACGCGTAGTATTTTTAGCAGGTGGCGGGGTGCGAGTATGGAAGAATGGGTGCTGACAAGTGTTTACGTTCCATGACTCTCGAGTGGTGCTCTCTGCTGTCCCTGTCATTCGTCTCGCGTGGAGGACCATAGATACGATAATGCTAGCAGTTATTTGGATTCTCGATTATAGTAGAAAACCTCCATCAATATCGAATCGACTGTAAGTGGAATGAGTCCACCTGATTGTGTCCATCCACATTCCTTCCCTCTCAACGTGTCGCCCAAAAAAGCTTCGCAAAGCTTAACCCCATAAACGCCTTTGGAATGCAACAACGCGTCTTATCGCGTCAATTTCATCACCCACCCCACCACTTTTTCTCATGCGTGCACCTATTCTTTCCCAACACCGTCAACCGCCTTCCTTTGCTTAGCCGCCTTCTTGCCCCCTCGAAAGTCATTCGCGTTGGCCTCTGCGCTACTCTCCAGCCCCAATTCCTCCGCCTCCTTGGCCATTGCTGCTTTTTGCCTGTTCGCAGCGCCCTTTAGTAGATAGGGGCGGATAAGCATGTAGCCGCCTACAATGGCGATGATGCGGACCCAGCGCTGGACTGTCATGTCTTCGAAGGATTTGATCGAGTTGTTGACCAGGCGATCTTTCCAGATGCCAACATTTTCGAGGATGAAGTCTAGGGTGTCCATTTCGAGAGGCGAGGCGTTATAGATTGAGAATTTGTGGTTGTCGTGCGTGTAGTTACGATAGGAGTTTGGCTGGGACGTCTGCTTTGCGCCAGTGGCCACAGGTGTTTTTGAGTCGAGGGATTGACGTCTCAGACTCGGCGAATGTATCCTCTTACGTGATGCGACGCTGTGTGATGCGGTGGATTGTCCGAAAATGGTTGAGAGAAGAAGCAATGCGCTGAGGATTAAAATGGCTCAAAGGACCAGATCGCAATTACACGGCAGAATCCAAGGCGGTGACAAGCTCCCCGATTATGACCGAGGCCCCACGATCGGCCGAACGCGTCGCGTCTTCCTCACCATAGACGTTCAGCCATAACGAGTTGCATATACACGGCGTGAAGCACTCAACCTCACGTAAATACCACGCCGGCGGCCTCATCGCAAACCTTTACAAAACTTGCTATTCAACGACTCAAGAGCGAACAAAAGCGCAATGTCCACCGACGCCGCAGCAGCAGAGCGCGAAGAGGTACCACACACAACCCCAAACATCACTCTCAAAGAGACACAGACTAACAACCCACCACCAGCGCCTCAAATCCGCCCTCTGGTACTCAATCGGCCAATTCGTCGACGAAGAATGCCTAACCTCGGACCTAAACGCAACCCCCCAATTCATCGGCGCCCTCACAGAACTCGTGTATACACAAATCGGTACGTCTTACACACCCACACCCACATAGCAATATCTCCCATTCTTGGCCCCAAACCAAACAACCACACACGTCCATCCAAACTCCAAGTGTTGCAAACATTGTTTTTTTGTTGTAACATATTGTATGATCTTGTATTGTAGTCCTTAACTTACCTACCTACCCACCTACCACACCATGTACTGAGGCTAATACTAAAAAAAAAATTAAAAGCAAACACATCGCGCGATCTAGAAACTTTCTCCGCTCACGCAGGCCGTAAGGTAATCACAACAGACGACGTGATGCTACTTACGCGGCGCAACGAGAAACTCGAGGAATATCTGGCGTTGGAATTGGGTGTCATACGTGGGGCTGAGGGGAGGAGAGCGGATGGTGGTGCTGCTGGTGCTGGTGCTGCTGTTGTGCCGAAGAAGAGGGGGCGGCCGAGTGGTGGTGGGGGGAGGGGGAGGGGAAAGGGGAAAGCGTGAAGGTTTTGGAGTGGGTTGTGGATGGGTTGAGATTGGGACTTGTGGGACTATGGGATTTGTTTTGGGAGTTGGGATGGTTATGATACCCTAGCTGAATGACAACATAGGACAGTAAATGCATAACGACGACAGGTCACTCAGAGGTACGCGACATGATTACAGTAAATTTGTATATTTTTTAACAGTATTAAGTATTAGATTCCGCGCTTTCAGCGCACGGTGTTACAGAAAAACAACGCCTCGCACAAGTCCTTCCGTCCACCAAGTGGTATAATGCGTAAAGTCGTAATATAGTAACAGCAATGTTACCTCAACAATCCACCTACATGTGCGTAAAAGCATAATCTGCTTCTTCCACCTCGAACCAACCATCTCCTAGCGCCGTCTACTCAATACATCCAAGAACCGGGCTGACATAGATAACGCACCCGAGTCAGAGAACGAATTTAGTAGTTAGTGGCAGGACTCTGGTAAGTCCCCGTAGGCGCAGTGTGATAACCCCCAGCAACAGGCTTGTTGTGATCATAGTGGGTACCGGGCGCAGCAACCGTAGAGCCCGTGTACGCAGTATCGTGACTGGCGCGGTAATCGTGTCCCACGGCAGGGGGAGCAAGACCGCCAGAGACAGGAACGGTACCGACTTCAGGGTCATGGTGGCCTGCGACCTTGGCGCGGCGGTTGCGTTGCCAGAATTTGACGCCGGAGCCCTTGGTGTAGTTGTTGCTTGGGCTGGGACCGAAGGCTTTCTCCTTCTTGTGGTTTTTGCGGAGGCAGAATTGGAGGAGGGCGGAGAAGAGGAAGAGGAGGCTGATTGGTGTTATTAGATGGAGAGCAGATTGGAGGTGTGAGAGGGCTGGACTTACGCTCCAAGAATGGATACAGCGAAGCAAGCAGTGTTCAAGCGGCATGTCGTTCCAAGGCTGGCGGCGTAGGTGATTTGGTTGCCCTGGCCGTTGCTACCAAAGCCCTCTTTGGAGGAAGAGTCGCCGTTTCCAAGGGGAGTGTTGACGTATCCCGAGCAGCTGTGAGCACCGTCACGTGTAAGGACTGCGATGGCGACCATGGCACCGCAGCAGAGGATATTGAAGAGCATGCCAAGGAGAGCGAAGATGGTCTTGCCGCCAAGGAAGCAGGTCAATAGGACGGCGAAGATGGTGTAGAGAACGACAGCGCCAGAGAGACCAGTGACGGCTTGCTGCCACATGGGGATGTCGACATTGCGATCAGCCTGTACCGACAGGAAGTATGAGTAGATGCCAAGAACAATTGCTGCGCAGGCGAACTCGATGGCATAGAGAGCTGTAGAGCCCAATTTCAGGGCGGCGCTTCCAAAAGCCATTATGTTTGTCGCAAAGAGGGGGTGCAAGGGAGGATCCTGGGTACTTAGGAGGAGGAGGAAAGAAAAGAAGTCGTAGAATCAGAGATGTTCAGTCGGTGTATTATTGTGAGGTATGGTTTTGATTGCACTCGACCAACGAAACAGGCGCGACCGATCGATTTATGTTGCATTCCGATTTCCCCAATGACGCAGCCTCGCCCTCGCACGCCGTCCCTGCTTTTGTGGTCGTGCAACTCGGCAGCGTCGATCCCTAGGCATATCCACACCACGTGTGGCTGAGAAACCTACTATTACGCTCGGCTACGTCATTCATCCCAACGTCAAACAAAAGCCAATTCATCGTCGCAACCAACCACAACGCAGGGCCCTGCCGCCGGTGCGAAAACTCAAAATCCCACGCGCATTGTGATTCGATGACGAGGGTGATGGAAGACGAGGCTTGAGGTCATTTTTCGGTGCCTTGTAAACCGGGCAATTATCCTGCTGGGGTGCGCTAGAGGGGATGGATGACATGTGGGTGCGATGCGTCAACGGTGATCAAGCCACAGTCTGACAGGCACGGTGCTAGGGGCATGCGATGCGGGATCCCCTTGCATGCGTGACCGGACCCCGGATCGATGCAGCTTTGAGATCGGGCTCTGGCTGCGTCTGCGTTGTGCAGTGTTACCAGTGTGGCTTGTCTGTGGGACTATGTGTTTGAGGCGTGAGATTCTTCGCGAGTAGAGAGGGTTAGGTGGAAAAGAGAGACTTCGCATCGCATGCCCTGTCTTCATACAAAGCGCAGTCAGCGAAGTACGTGGGAGCGTGGTGATGATCAGACAAACAACACATCTGCATCTACCTAGGTACCCTGTACGACCGGCCATCGTGACGATGCCAATGCCACCGAGCCAATAACTTCGTTGGCAGTCATCTCATCATCGCCCTTCGGCATCAAACCAGACAACAATTACAAAAAGCTCCACACTACGCTACCCACGGCCCAACCCTCCGCCCCAAGTCGTTACCCAGATTATACTCAACCAATTCCCATTCGATCCCATTGAACTTGCTGAAAGATGTCGCTAGTTGGTAGCTAATGGCGTCACAGCCACCATAGGCTCAGTCTAGGAGTACTCGCATCGCCGAAGATCATCGGACTCGGATTCGTTTCGAGTGCTGTGTAATGTGTGACGAAATGCGCCAAGGTTTCCTGGGGTTGGTCTTTACAACCTTGGAACTGCACGTGGGTGGCTGATGTTGTGTAACCCTCGGAGCATACATGTACACTCGATGCCTCTTAATACTCCTGTCCATGCTGTTGTCTCTTCATGGGCTTGTTCTTCATTTCCGGGGTGTCTGTGATAGGATAGGATATAACACCGAACTGTTGATATCGTACATGAATCTTGAATCTACTCCAGTGGGGCTCAGGAGTTTTCAAGCATATTTCTTAAAGTACACAAAAAGTTTTGGTTAAAAATCGAAACATTTTTTTCGTAGAAAGTAAGTAAACCAGGTCAAAAAGGTGTAGCTAAACACACACACATGTATATATACAATGAACCCTCATCTTCATCTCCTCTCCTTTCCCCTTATCCAGTATCATCTCGAACACAACAACCTACTCTAAGCAAGACACTGCGAATAATACGGATTCATGACCACACACCTCAATGCACCCTCACACGAGTTCGGGCCCTTGAACCCAATACCTCCGCACTGATAATACATCTTCGCTGCACCAGCAGCACCAGTAGGTGCCGCGCTACCGCCCGTCGGCGCAACAACAGGTGCATCAGGCGTAGGACGAACCAGCGTTGCGAATGTAGATGGGATAGGGATGACGGGTGCAGCGGTAGGAATGGTGTTGTTACCGGCTGTGGGTGCGGGTGCGGGTGCAAGGGTGGGGATGACTGGTGCAATGGCGCTGGTTTCTGCTACGACGACGGCGGAGGAAGCGATGGGTGCAACGGCCGTGGGACCAGCGGCGATGGTGGAGTTCAAGGGTGCGGGGATGGGAGCAGCGCTTGGCTTGGAGGGGGTGGCACCGCTTGCACCGCCGCAGGTGGCGATGGGACCACCGGGGGCGGAGTAGGTGGTTGCGTCGAAGCCGTTGTAGACATTGGGGATGTAGATGTTGGCGTCTTCGGCTTTGTAGGCGCCTGGGATGGAGATTGTGGGACCGCAGGAGCCGCTGCCTGTGCCGGTGATTTTGAGTTGTGCGCAGCCCTTGTCATTGGGTTAGTATATCTCCTTTATTTACTGTTTGACGTTTGGTAGATTGGGGTTGTTGACTTACAATGTAGAATTGAGCACCACCGACTGTCTGGGCGCCGTGGAGTGCCAACATCTCTGAGCGGAGGAGGTACTCTCCACTTGCAAGACCGGTGGGGAGAGCGAATTCACGGGTCATGTTGTTGGCGCCCATGATTTCGTTCGCCCACTTTCCGTCGACGTTGTCTACTTCGTCGATCTTGAACCAGCCGGCTCCGATACCAGTCTCCTGGGATGCATCATCGACGGGTCCAAAGAGGAAGTGGGTGATTGGGCCAGGGTGGCCAGATTGGTCCCACTGGACTTTGATGGTGTCGCCTTCGTTGGCGGGGATGGTGTCAACGCCAGATGGTACCTTGGAGCCGCCGACGTTGCAGGCCATGTCGTTGGACGTTACGTCTTCGACGGGGCTGTTGGAGGGGGGCATGCGGATGCCGGTTTGGTAGCCAGGGGTGACATCGTTGATCCAGATTTGGTGCATGTTCTGGTGAGCCGAGACGGCGGAGATGAGAGCAGTTGCTAGGATAGCTTTGGAGAACATCTTGAAGGTTGTGATGTGAGGGTGTCGGTGAAACGGGTGATGGAGTATGTACAGTGACTTTGGTAAAAGTAAACAAGTGATTCCTGATCACGGTAATGAATGTATAATCGAATGAACGAATGTGAGCAAACAAGAGAATGCAAGACAGTGAGGAAAGGACTGGCCCGTTGTGAATAACGAAGAGATGAGAACAAGGCTGGGGAGTGCCCAGCTTTTAAGTAAAACCCATAGCCGCCTTACCGCCGGACACTGTACCCATCTTCGCGAGATTTCACTCCGAATATCAGGGCGCACGCATGGATCCTGCGTAGCAGCCGCTGTCTCCATTCCGAAAATTCGGTAGAAGAAACACATGCATTGACGAAAGCCAAGTGCCCTTCATCTAGATGTGGCAGGGGCTTTGCCATTCTGGGCGCAGCGCCCGATGAACTGTCATGCGAGAGAAGGCAGCCGAGATTGAGTGGAAGTGGTGGTGGAGAAACGAGTGTTTCCAAAGTCGCTTTATCGGGCTAGTGGGCGCGTGGTGTTAGCGCCCCATGGTGTTTCAAAACGGTCTGACTGGGGTGTGCATCCTGCGTTTCTGCATTCGACTCGTGGTTGAAACATCGAGCCCTGACTTGCGGGATACGAGTGCTGTGAATTTCTTTTGTGAGTTGAAAATACGAGGGTGCAGAGGAGATGTGTACGCGAAAAACTATCAAACTTCGTGTGTTGACTTCATCACGAGTGCAGCCCACCATGGATAACTCAATGGATCGTTTTATGCACCCTCGTGTTGTTAAAACGCCTGGCACGCCATCCCAGCGCGTATATAAGACTCGGCACCGGAAGTATTTTTGCTATTCTTGTTTCTCAATAACCGTCTCCATAGTCGTAGGCGCTGGTCGCATCTCCTCCGAGAGCAGAAGAGTGACACCCTGGTTGTTCCCACTGTTATCTGAAGGTGGCACGGAGGATGCTGGCTCAGTAAGTATAGATGAGGTACTGTGCCTGGAGCTGGGCGGTATGTTTGTGGTGCTCGCTGAGCCTGTCATGTTAAGCGCTGTCGTCTGCATGTCCGGAATTGTCGAAATAATCGACACGGCTCCATGGAGGACTTCACCATTGATTATGACATTTACCTCTGGTACAACAGGGACAGCTGGCAGAGGAAAGAGTGTCGAGAAGAAGCGCGCTCCAAACAGGATAGATGTGTACCATAGAGTAATGAGAAAGAACACAGCCGCCAAGAGCCATGGAATGATTGTCGTCTTCTTGGGCCATCGAGTGTTCAGTGGGCGGCCTACTTGATAGTCCGGCGTGGCTGGGTTGGCATAAAGGGGATAGTTTGGATCGCGATGATCAGGCGAAGTAACGTCTTCAGCTCCCTGTGGGGTATCGCCTTTAAATCGAGGTAGCGTCCATGCACTCTCACTAGCAGCTGGTATATAGGAATGTGTTTGTCGCTGGTGAGCCGCGTACTTTGAGTCATTGTTCGAAACTTGCGGACTCCAAAGGGATTCTCGGCGGGGCACAGTGGAAGCGTACATTGGAGCCGGCGAGGGCACTGTTCGCGATGCAAGATTAGTCAGCTCTAGGCGTGGTTTCCGTTTTGCGTAGTTCATGTTCAAGGACAGAGTTGGAGAAAGTGTTTGAGTTGGTCAGTGGGTAAGAATGGCCAAGACGACGCAACCTCTACTTTGACGTTTGGTAGGTGTGGTAACGCGCATTATGTTGAGAAGTAAATTATTGAAGTGGCTCCGCTGGTTGTAAACAATGTGCTGTGAAGGTGAAGGTGAAGGTGAAGGTGAAGGTGAATGTGAAGGTGAATGTGAATGTGAATGTTTGGTGTTTAGTGCAGATGGCTGGATCGACGATGCGGTTGCGCCCGCAATGGACTGGCGCATCCGGGCTTCCACATGCAGGGGTCGACCAGTCCAGACGCGGGGTCCATTGGCATTGGGACTTGCATTGACAGACAGACACAACTGACAGCCGGCATCGCGAGAGGAGAGGGGAGTGTTCGACTTGTGTGGCCCCCCGTGTCCAAAGAGCCATCATGTCCATTGTCAATGCTGCACCGAAGAATGCACGCCGTGGCGGCACATGCAGGGACTCTGGTTCGGGCCAAAGGCACCATGTTGACATGGCATGGTGGCGCTGCTCTCTGCTCCCTCCCTTGCATTCATCCCAACATTCAGAGGCCGCTTGCGGGGTCAAAGTCCGTTCAATCACCAGCCACAAAGCCATTGTCTGCACTACTGCGTCGAGAAGAATGCTAGAATCGCATGCGCTGTGCACATCGCGCGCCGCGTGAGAGGCGCTGTGGGTGACTTGCAACCTGGAATCGCCGTGTGTCGTTGGCCGTGCGCCAGCCCAGCGTGGCGGTCCCTGCCGTTGTTTCAAGTTGAGCGTCAAACATGCAAATGAGTGAGCAGCCACCACCTCGTGCGACCACGACGACTACTGAACAGCTGGCCTCGAGCGCGGTCGGATGCCAGTGCCAGAGGCGCAAACGTCATCGACACGGCGGCCTTTGCATTTGCTCTCACAGACGGACTGGAGTCTTCCAGTGCAGCCAATGGCCAGCGCGGGCACGAGGCTAAACTGGTGCTGGCCGCTTCCCTAGCCCCATAATCGACGCGGCAGACAGGGACAAGCTCACACTAATTCACCGTTACTTGTCCCGCTTCCAATTCACCATCTTCACCGTCAACCACCACCCACGCTCGGTGCACGCCGCTCTCTGACCCTCCTGCAGCACCGCGTCAGCCCCCGTTCTGTCACGCTGCTTGTTTCCTTCCCTGACGCTGTTTTGTTTGGCTCTCGCGCCGACCGCAACTTCTTTGACCCTCCCACCTTGCACCCTCAATAAAACCCGCCTGTTGACCCCTGCAACCCCGACCATGGCGGACAAGAACGACAGGCCGACCAGCTCACACAGCTCGGACAAAGGAGGCGTAAGTAGCTCGTGTCTGCTCGCATACTGCGGCAAAAACAGCCCTCCTGGGTCAAAATGCTGATCAAGGCCGCCGCTGCAGGACGACTTCGAAGACGCCTCTGAGATTACCCCTCGCCCAGACTCACAGTCCGACCGGTCGCGGACACGGTCTCTCCTGAGCAAGCGCGACTCATCGACTTCTTCAGCCCACGACAGCAGAGACGAGTCCCCCCCACCAGACGTGCCAGACGTGCCAGACGTGCCCCGACAGAGGAAGGAAGACACCACAGAGGAGACGACTAGCGATGAGACATCGTCTGGGAAATCGCCTCTCCTCACAGCACACAGGATATCAGTGACATCAGACATGGACGATGTGTCACTCGACAGTGGTGAGTGGCCCCCCTACTTGCCTGCGATTGGTGGTGCCCACGATGGAATGCTGAATGTCTTGGTCCAAGACATTCAGAAGACCCTAAACGGGTCACGCCACCCTCTCGAAATCAAGTCTTACTTTGCTGGTGCTGCATAGGGACTCTGTGTTGACAGTTCGTAGACAATGCGAGGAATTCCACAACCCTCCCGAAACTTCCCCCGCGGGAGTCTCGAGACTCCACCAGCGCACTCCAGGGTCTGTCTGGCAGGATGTCTCCAGTCAAGTTCCCGCCACCACCCGCACCACCTGCCGCCCAGGAGAAAGCTGCACCTCCACCGCCCACATCCAGAAAGCTCACGAGTCCGTTTGCATGGCTGTCGCGAAATAGCTCCAGCAAGAAACCCGAGTCGGCACCTACAACAACTGCAGACCGACGGAATACCAATGCTTCAATCAACACACTCGGCAGCAACCCGGAACTCACCCTCAGCAGGATCGAGGATGAAGATCGAGCATCAAACAACCGGTCGAGCCAAGGCAGTCTGCGCGACCGTTTCAAATTCCTACGAATGAGGGAAGAGGCTGGCATAACCATGACGGATGAGACAGGTGCTGAATCGAGTCCTGGCGGGGCACTCGCTGGCCTCGTTGGGCGTTCTACAAGTGTAGGTCTCGGTATAGGCAGCCCTACCGGCCTGACCGAAGATGGTCCTGGCAGTCCGCTTCAACCTACAGTCAACCCAAACCTGGCTCCTGGTACTGCATCTGGATTTGCAGCCGGCCCTGCCGCTGATGCCGCTGAGCCGGTGGATTGGGATTTATGGCAGTCCGTTGTCAATGAAGGCCCTGCCGCCATTGCACGCACTAGCCCGGAAGAGCTGAATCGAGCAATCGCAAGCGGTATTCCGCAGGTCATCCGTGGTGTGATATGGCAGGTCCTCGCGCAGAGCAAGAACGAAGAGTTGGAAAGCATGTACAGAGAGCTGGTGGCTCGGGGAACAGACAAAGAATTCATGAGTGTCAAGACTCCCAACCCTAGTACCCAGGTCAATGGACATACGAAAGAGAAGGACTCCGTTGCTTCATCGTCATCTTCTGTCCATTCCGATTACTCAACACCAGCCACCACCACAGCAAGCACAACTGCACCTCTACCCTCTCCATCCGTGGCATCAGAAAGCTCCGAGGATCCGATCAAGGTACAGGCGAGAACTGCTGCTGAAAAGAAACAAAGCGCCGCTGCCATCTCAAAATTGGAGAAGGCCATTAAGCGCGATTTAGGGGCGAGGACGAGCTACTCCAAATACGTCATGGCAGCCGGTCTGCAAGACGGTCTTTTTGGCATCTGCAAGGCCTACGCCCTTTACGATGATGCCGTTGGCTATGCTCAGGGAATGAATTTCATTGCTATGCCTTTGTTGTTCAACGTAAGTTTGATTCTGAGCACGAAGAGATGGTAATACTGACAGATATAGATGCCCGAGGATGAAGCCTTCAGTCTCTTCGTCACACTAATGAATAAGTACGGCCTGCGTGATCTGTTTGTACATGACATGGCCGGTCTACATCTTCATCTCTACCAATTTGAGCGTCTGCTAGAAGAGTTCGAGCCAGCACTCTATTGTCACTTGCGGCGACGAGAGGTAAAGCCACAGCTTTACGCTACACAATGGTTCCTTACCCTGTTCGCCTACCGGTTCCCTCTGCAGCTCGTACTCCGAATATACGACTTGATCCTCAGTGAGGGCCTGGAGTCTGCCATTCTCAAGTTCGGTATCGTACTGATGCAGAAGAATGCTGAAACTCTACTGGGCATGAAAGACATGTCTACACTCACAAATTTCCTCAAGGAGCGCCTCTTTGACGTATATATCGACAAAGCTCCTTCTGCGAATTCTATCCTTGAAAACGGGTTCTTCGGTTCGACAGCAGGTATCGACAAGGAGGTCTACCGAGCTGACATGCTCGTACAGGATGCTGTCGCAATTAAGGTCACGCCTGAGATGCTCAAGCAGTACACGGCGGAGTGGAAGGAGCAACAGCGTGTTGAGAAGGATCGCGAAACCGAACTTCATGGTCTGAAAGATAAAGTGGCATCACTGGAGTCGAAGGTCCGTTTACTTGAGACCCGTGCGGAGCAGTCGGACCGGGAACATGTCCAGATGGCCTCGGAACTGGTCAAGACCAAGGTCGAGAATGAGAATCTCGCCGAAGAGAACGAGACTTACAAGACTAAAGTGTCTGAGCTCCAAAAAATTGTGGACACACAGCCCGAAGAGGTCGAGGCCCGGTTGAAGAGCGAGATGGAGACTGTGATGCAAAAGAACATTATGGTGCATAACGAAAATCGCAATCTGGAAGAGTCCATGGCAGAGATGGAGAAGGAGCTTGTGGAGACGAAGATGCAATGGGCTACGGTAAGCTGACGAACGCACATAAGATGGGGCCGTGGCTAACGCGACTACAGATTAACGAAGAATACGAGAGTCTCAAACAAAAGTGGAACAATATCTCCAGCTTGATGAAGTAAGCCTCACTGCTTGCTCTCGTAGCAACATTTTTATCAACGGCGTTGGGTTGACTTGCATATAGCACCAAGGCGTCATGAGTCTGAGGGATCTGGTATTCATCCTCAACATTGAGCGTCTTACTTCAGTTTCAATGTCTATATTCGTAACGGCAACGTCTATTGTGTATCTTCGACGCCACACCATCTTTCTCCCTCGACCTGCCGAGGCGGTCACACTTGTTTCGCATCACGACAAGAATTGCATCACCATATACCCATGACACGACGACCATCACTTGCTGATTATTGCGTACTTGCACACCTGGATAAGGAGCTTTGACACGGTTCGTTCTACCGATGGGTTCGTTCACGTAGACAGTGAAATGGAAGGACGGCGAGTGTAGCGTAGTACGAGCGTAGTATCATTAGACACTTGTATAAGTAAATGCACTACGCTGTAGCACATATAAGCTGTTTCCGTGACCGACGAACAGTCTATCCGAGAGTGTACTGCCTTCACTTCACCTGCGAGATGCGCGTACAGCTAGACGGCAGACTCGAAGTGCAGGGGAGGCACGAGCCACCGCTCGCCTAGAAGACGCTAGCCGACAAAGCTTCGCGACTCCTCTTTCTTCATGCACAAAGATCTCCACCCGACAAACACCACGACAATTCCTCACACGCGCACTTCCGCTGCGCACCACCTCGCCTACACTAACCACTACTGACTGTGCGACCACTCCTTACTCGAACACCGCTCCTACCACAACCCGCGATCGTCATGGCCGCGCCTCCCGATATCAACGCCATCCTGGCAGCTCTGGGTAAGCGCAAATCTGCTTCTTGCAACGTTGTGCCATCGCTAACTTGTTCATCATCAGCTGCCAGTGGACGTGGACCATCGACCACACCGTCGCAGACACCGTCACAGCCACCCCCGGCGCAACATGCGCCCCCGCCAGGCATGCCCCCAGGCTTCCCAGGCGCAATGCCCGCCGCATCCCCTCCTGGTATCTCAGGGTACAACTTTCCCCAGCCCACGCACTCTGGCAGCCTTGATCTCAGCGCCATCAAGCCTGTGAGCTCTGGCTCCGTCAGCATACAGGACGCGCTGGCCAAGGCGCGTGGATTTGCAGCTCAGAAGGGTCTTGCCTATGAGGCGCGCCCAGGTATTCCCGAGCCTTGGTCTGGTTATGGCGCTCCAGCGCAAACTTACACTGTGCCAGCTCATGCAGAAGATCCGCGACTCAGTGGTCGCTCTTACCGTCGGTCGCGGTCGCGGTCGCGCTCTCCGCAGCGTCGTGAGCCTGCCCGTGATAGCTACAATCCATACCGCGACGAGCGCCGTGATGAGCGCCGGGGTGGTGGCTATGGTCGTGAACGTTCTCGCTCCCCTCCTAGACGTGAGACCTTCTCTCCACCGCACGCACAGTATGGCGGTCAATCGCGTTCTCCCCCTCCCAATGATAACTCTGAGGTGATTCTCATTGATTCGTCGCTTGTTGGTCTCGTGATTGGACGCCAAGGTGAGAGTCTCCGTCGCATTGAACAAGAATCACAAACTAGGATCCAATTCATCAACGGGCCCGAGTCTGGGCCTCAACGCCAATGTCGTATCACCGGTAGTCCCAGTGCTCGAATTAGTGCTAAGCGCGAGATCAACCGTATTATTGAAGAAAACGGTGGCAATCCTGCTCGTGAGACTGGTCGCAATCGAGCGCCTGCAAAGGCAACCGTTGGCCAGCAGCAACCCGCTCTCCGCGAAGGTGAACAGTCGTCCCAAATCATGGTGCCTGATCGTACTGTTGGCCTCATCATTGGTCGTGGCGGCGAGACTATTCGTGACTTGCAAGAACGAAGTGGCTGCCATGTCAACATTGTCGGTGAAAACAAGAGCGTGAACGGTCTTCGCCCTGTAAACCTCATTGGAAGTCCTGCTGCTGCCGCTCATGCCAAGGAGCTGATTATGGAGATTGTCGACAGTGACACGAAGCAAATGGATGCAAACAATCAGCAACAACCACAGCAGCAAGCGCCACAACAGAATGCCAGACGTGACAATTTCGATCCGTATGGCGCAGCAGGTGGTGCTGGTGCTGGAGCTGGCAAGATCAATGATAGCATGTTGGTTCCTTCTGACGCCGTAGGCATGATCATTGGCAAAGGTAAGATGCTTTCTTGCGAACCCCAAGTCTCAGACCCAATACTGACCCAATTACGTAGGCGGCGAAACTATCAAGTCTATGCAATCCGACACGGGCTGCAAGATCAACGTGTCGCAAGCTTCCGGTGCCGATATTGAACGCGAAATTGGTCTCGTCGGAACCCGCCAAGCGATTGACGATGCCAAACGCGCCATCTGGGAGAAGGTCGAACAAGTCGTAAGTCATTATTCTGTACGTCTATGTCCATCACAAATGCTGACAGTCACATAGAAGGAAAAGAATAACTCACGCCGGCGTGACAATGGAAACCAGGACAATAACTACTCACATCAGCAGCCTTCTCACGCGAATAGTGCGCCAGCAGCACAGCCGCCTGCTGCCGCTGCTCCTGCCGCAGGTGCAGCTGACCCATATGCCGTGTATGGTGGTTATCAGAATTATGTGGCCATGTGGTATGCGTCCATTGCTCAGCAGCAACAGGGCGGCCAGGGACCACCCGGCGCCTAGGCTCACATGCGTTCACCATGACTGATGCACATGTTGCTGATACTTCGACGATTGCCGCTTGCTTGCATGCCCGATGCCTGGACCTTGCTACGTGTGGCATGCTTATACCCGGTTCCTGGATGTTTTTCGATATCTTCTCCTAGTCTTGTCGACACTGCGTCTGTGGATGACTGCCCTCTTCTTTGTACGACATCTGGCCTCACTTTGCTCCTCACTTACGACAGCATGCATGGCCTTGGCTGTACCATCGGCCGACTTTCCTAGACGCCATCTGCTTTGCGTGAGCTGCTCGCCGCTATACCATGCCTATCGTCTGGGTGACTGCTGAACTTGCATCAAACTCGCGCTACATGATGATCGGGCTTCCATTGCACGGTTACGCGATTTAGTTGGCGTCCGCCTGTCGCATTCATGCTCTAATTCGAAGTTGCGGAGTGCGCCGTCTACCTGCATGTTTTTTCATGTGCACATTCATGACATTCACGCACCGAGATCACATAAACGAGCACACCACATACTGTTTTCCGACATGTTCGCCCTCCAGGTTCAGTCTTATGTTCATATGCTTTTTGCCCTCTTCGATGATGAGGTTTTTGGGGCTAATTTCCGTTGCGAGGTCTGTATGGTCTTTTGAAGCAGAAGGAAGAAGCTCGCCATCTTCAAGACACCTCATGGGTTCATCTCGGCTTGTTTATTCTTCAGGATACGCATACGGTGCGCTTGTACGTTTATACCGACTGTGTCAACGGATTGCTCCCGCAGTCTGGAGACACCAAAATAATTAATTCCTCTTGACGATATTACGATTCCATTTGCGTGGATGTTGCATTGCTCTCTTGATCATGATAATCACCAAGTGTCTCATTATATAGGGACTGCCACAGCGAAACAGCCGCAGCTACATATTATGGCGTCTCGAATCCTTGCAGTCGGACTTCGCCTGTGCGACTTGGTATCTGCCAAGCCCGGAACCACACATTGCCCTGCATGGGAAATTCCAATGCTCACGTGCGACGCGGGCGAAGCAGACTGCAGGTGGGCCACTGACAAAGTCTTGCATGCCCGCGGGCAAGAGCGTCGAGTGGGGCGAGATGGAGGGGCAAACGCGACGGGGACCGCCGAGGTCCTGCAACCAGCGTCAGATAAGACGGACAATCGCGGGGTTTGTGATTCGCTCTTGTGTTGTCGTAACGCTTTGCCTTTTTTTTTTAGTTGAAGCGTTTAGTTGTTCTATCAGGACTGTTACATGGGCCTTGGTCTAGAGTTTGGTAGGTGGGTTATCGTTGACGTTGATACCTAGGTTTACTTTTCGAGGTCCGCATCCTCTGGTATAAGTTTTGGTATTCTTTATGGGGGTTCTGCAGTTGGGCATCTTACTTGTACGGTGAATGGGAATTTGACACGAGACGATACCTAGCGGCGAGACGCGATACGACACGACACGAACGATAGAGACGATTGATTCATTCAGAGGTTGGGTGTTGTGGCACGACACGGCACAACTCGACACGACACGACTCGAGGGCACAACGATTGTTACGTCTACGTGTGTGTATCTTGAACTGTGGCCATTACAAAACAGCACACGTTCTAAGACAGTCAATACGCATCCACGCTTGTTCACACCAACTACTAACACGCCACACCTCTACCACATCTTAATCCTCCAACCTCCACCCACCACCCCATCATCTTTCTTTCGCCACAATGGCGCCCGGTCTGATCTCCCCACAACCCGCCGTCTCGGCCTCCGCCACGCAGTCTCTAAACCAAGTCACGGCGGATTACGACGACACCCTGCGATTTTACCTCAATGGGACGAAAGTCGTGCTTGATGATGCGGATCCAGAGGTTACGCTGCTTGAGTATTTGAGGGGGGTTGGGTTGACGGGGACCAAGTTGGGGTGTGCGGAGGGGGGGTGTGGGGCGTGTACTGTGGTATGTTCTTTCTGTCATCTCTGTTCTTTTATTTTGGGTGTTTGGTGGGGTGTTTAGAGGGAGGAATGGTAGGGGAGTGAAGTGGAAGATATGATGGCTGGGATGCGAGGATATCAGACGAATGCTAACAAATCTCAACAGGTCGTCTCACAGTACAACCCCACAACCAAGAAAATCTACCACGCCTCGGTAAACGCATGCCTCGCACCGCTGGTCAGTGCAGATGGCAAACATGTAATCACAGTTGAAGGCATTGGCAATGTCAAAAGACCTCATCCCGCACAAGAGCGCATAGCAAAGGGCAATGGCAGTCAATGCGGGTTCTGCACACCAGGCATCGTCATGTCGCTATACGCTCTACTACGGAATACCGACGCACCAACCGAGCACGATGTCGAAGAAGCATTTGACGGCAATCTCTGCCGATGCACAGGCTACCGCCCCATTCTAGATGCTGCACAAACTTTTAGTGTCAAGACGGGGTGCGGCAAAGCAAAAGCGAATGGTGGAGGCGGATGTTGTATGGATGGCAAAGACAGTGGTGGCGGCGGCGGTTGCTGTAAAGACGGCGCAAATGAAGGCGACGGCCAACCCATCAAACGCTTCACACCACCCGGTTTCATCGAATACAAACCAGACACCGAACTCATCTTCCCCCCTCAACTCCGCAGACACGAATTCAAACCCCTCGCCTTCGGCAACAAGAAGAAGAAATGGTTTAGGCCAACGACACTACAGCAGTTACTTGAAATCAAGGACGCATATCCATCTGCAAAGCTCATTGCCGGATCTACAGAAACACAGATTGAAATCAAGTTCAAGGGCATGAACTATAGCGCTTCAGTATTCGTCGGCGATATTCCTGAACTGCGACAATTCACATTCTACGACTCACACCTCGAGGTTGGCGGAAACGTCGTCCTCACCGACCTCGAAGAAATATGTTCAAAAGCCGTGCAACACTATGGCCCCGTACGCGGTCAACCCTTCACCACCATCCTCAAGCAAATCCGCTATTTCGCCGGACGCCAGATTAGAAACGTGGGTACGCCGGCGGGCAATCTGGCAACAGCGAGTCCGATTTCAGATTTGAATCCCGTGTTTGTGGCGACAAATGCTACGCTCATTGCCAAGAGCTTGAAAGAGACGACGGAGATTCCAATGGCAACGTTTTTCAAGGGGTACAGACAGACTGCGCTGCCCCCTGATGCTATTATCGCGGGCTTGAGGATCCCCGTTGCCAGGGAAAAGGGCGAATTTATCCGTGCGTATAAGCAGAGTAAGAGGAAGGATGATGATATTGCGATTGTGAATGCGGCTTTGAGAGTCTCTCTGGGTGAAGGGGATGTGGTGGAGAGTGTGGATTTGGTGTATGGTGGTATGGCGCCTACGACGATTCATGCACGGAAGGCGGGTGAGTTCCTGCAAGGGAGGAAGTTCACGGATCTTGAGACGCTGGAGGGGGTCATGGATAAGCTCGAAGAAGATTTTGATTTGAGGTTTGGAGTGCCGGGTGGTATGGCGACATATAGGAAGAGTTTGGCACTGAGCTTCTTCTATAAGTTTTACCACGAGGTGTTGGCGGAACTTCATGCTGAGGAGGTGGAGATTGATACTCAGGCGATCGGCGAGATTGAGCGTGAGATTAGTTCTGGGAAGAAGGACGACAAGGCCGCGGAAGCTTATATCCAGAAGGAAGTCGGCCAGTCAAAGAACCATGTCGCTGCTTTGAAGCAGTGTACAGGAGAGGCCCAGTACACAGACGACATCCCCCTCCAACGCAACGAACTCTACGGCTCCCTCGTTCTGTCCACAAAAGCACACGCCAAACTCCTCAAGGTCGATCCGACTGCTGCCCTTGATCTCCCCGGTGTTGTAGCCTACGTCGACCACAATGATCTCGCCTCCCCCGAAGCGAATTGGTGGGGTGCCCCGGCCTGCGATGAAACCTTCTTCGCAATCGACGAAGTCTTCACTGCCGGCCAACCCATCGGCATGATCCTCGCTGACACGGCAAAACATGCTGAACAAGCTTCTCGCGCGGTGAAGGTTGACTACGAAGAACTCCCCGCCATCTTCACAATCGAAGAAGCCATCGAGCAAGAAAGCTACTTCAATCATTTCCGCCACATCAAAAACGGCGACCCAGAAAAGGCTTTTGCAGAATCCGATCACGTCTTTACGGGCATCGCGCGCATGGGCGGACAAGAGCACTTCTACCTGGAAACCCAAGCCTGTGTCGCCATCCCCAAGCCCGAAGACGGTGAAATGGAAATCTTCAGCAGCACGCAGAACCCAGCCGAGACCCAAGCCTATGTGTCCAAAGTCATTGGCGTCGCCGCCAACAAAGTTGTCACACGCGTGAAGCGCATGGGCGGTGGTTTCGGCGGCAAAGAAACACGCTCCATTCAACTCGCCGGCATCGTCGCCTGCGCCGCGAACAAAGTCCGTCGTCCCGTACGCTGCATGTTGAGCCGCGAAGAAGACATCCTGACCTCAGGACAACGGCACCCCTTCCTCGCCCGCTGGAAAGTCGGCGTCAACAAAAACGGCCGGATCCAAGCCCTCGACGCCGATGTGTTCTGCAACGGAGGCTGGAGTCAAGATCTCTCCGGCGCAGTCGTAGAGCGCTCACTCAGCCACATTGATGGCGTCTACAGCATCCCCAACATCCATGTGCGCGGACGCGTTGCAAAAACAAACACAGTCTCCAACACTGCGTTCCGCGGCTTCGGCGGACCTCAGGGCCTCTTCATCGCCGAAACATTTATCGAAGAGGTAGCAGACCATCTTGGCATTCCAGCGGAAAAGATGAGAGAGATAAACATGTACGGACCCACCACAAGCATGACGACGCATTTCAACCAAACACTACAAGACTGGTACGTCCCCCTCATGTACGAACAAGTCCAATCCGAATCCTGCTACGCTGCCCGCCGCACCGCCATCACCCAACACAACGCCACCCACAAATGGTCAAAACGCGGTCTAGCCATCATCCCCACCAAATTCGGAATCTCCTTTACTGCCCTATTTCTCAACCAAGCGGGCGCACTAGTCCACATCTACCACGACGGGAGTGTCCTCCTCGCCCACGGCGGCACAGAAATGGGCCAAGGTCTGCACACAAAAATGATTCAAATCGCCGCCCAAGCACTGGGGATAAGTGCCTCTGAAATCCACATTGCAGAAACAGCAACAAACACCGTAGCAAACACCAGTTCCACCGCCGCATCCGCGTCCTCTGATCTAAACGGCTACGCAATCCAAAACGCCTGTCAACAACTAAACTCACGTCTTGCACCCTTTCGCGAAAAGCTGGGCAAAGGAGCGAGTATGAAGGACCTCGCGCACGCCGCCTATTTCGACCGCGTAAACCTCAGCGCACAAGGCTTCTACAAAACCCCCGATATAGGCTACGTCTGGGGCGCAAACACCGGCCGCATGTTCTTCTACTTTACCCAAGGCGTTGCCGCCGCAGAAGTAGAAATCGATACGCTAACGGGTGACTTCACCGTCCTACGAGCTGACATCAAAATGGACGTCGGTAGGAGTATTAACCCGAGTATCGATTATGGACAGATTGAGGGAGCGTTTGTGCAGGGGCAGGGGCTGTTTACGACGGAGGAGTCTTTGTGGATGAGGGGGAGTGGACAGATTGCTACGAGGGGGCCTGGGAATTATAAAATCCCTGGGTTTAGGGATATTCCACAGGTTTTCAATGTGGGGTTGTTGAAGGGGGTTGAGTGGGAGAATTTGAGGACTGTGCAGCGGAGTAGGGGAGTTGGTAAGTTTTGTTTCCCTCTTTTCTTTTGCCCACTTTGTTCTTCCCTCCTTTGATATGTATGATGTTGGATCTTTTGCTAATGGGTGATTCAGGTGAACCGCCGCTGTTCATGGGAAGTTGCGTCTTCTTTGCTATTCGCGATGCGCTCAAGGCTGCGCGCGCAGAGTTTGGAGAGACGTCGGTGTTGCATCTGCAATCTCCTGCTACACCGGAACGAATCAGGATCTCGTGTGCGGATCCGATATTGAAGAGGGCGTGGGTGGAGCCCAAGGAGGGCGAGAAGAGCTTCTTCATTAGTATATAGGTGTTGTCGTGATGCCGTCTTATGGCATTTGGTAACTATTTTGCGGCTTGAGTAACACTTCGTTTTGAAAAGAAACAACAAGAACCCAACAGGGTGAATGTGAATTCGAATTCGAACGATGTACGTCCAACAATTCATGTGCATTCTTAATTACGTGATTGACATGCAAGTCAAAAGAAAAGGTAGTTTGTTTCATTCAAGGCAACCAGAACCCATGCCCTCGTTCGAGCGCCATCTTCCCAGTGTGCAAATCGAAACTGTGACCAGAAAGACATTCTTCCAACGCACCATACCGTACACCACCCACAAAGTCGTGTTACATCTTCTACCAACGTAAAACAGTAAAAAATAAGCACTGCCCAGCCTCCTCCGTCTCATCCCCGCGCCACGCTCTCACCCTTCTCATTTTCAGCAAAGCTAACTGTAAGCAACCCTCCACATCATCTCCCTCATCCACACTCATACCAAACACAGACGTGGCTTTGTCCTTGTTTTCAACCAACGCGAAACCCCATGTTGCCTGTGGTGCTGACGTCTTGTATGCGAATGCGCGCTATACTCTGATCGTGAGAAACTAAGCTGGAATTTTGCGACGGCCGCTTTTCATCAGTGTCGAGCTCGCGGACGCAGGATTGTGCGGTTGAATTCGTAGGAGCGAGGTCTTGTTATTTTAAATGGTGAGATGGATAGTAGAGCGAAAGCAAGTGCGGTTTCATGGCTTGCTTTGCACGTCGACGAATAGCTCATCCAGGCTGGTGTGTGGAGCTAGATCAGGAATACTTGTGGTTGGTACTAATCCTTGTGGCAAGGTTATCAGGGTGCTCGTCGTCAGTTGCGATGTTGATAAGGCACAGATGGAGCAAGGAAGATACAATATGCTGTAACAGTGGCTAAAAGCCCATTTCTGAGGGCGATGGGTGCAAGGAAGAATAGCCTGATGATGATGAAAAGGGCGTTTGTCCGGACGATGTGGTTTTTGACTTGAAGCGCAGTTATGCACGGCGCTCGGTCGTTTTAGAGGTGATTACCCCCAATAATGCAGAGCTTGAGAAGAAATAGCCCAATTGTATAAATTTGAAACCTCTTTAGCATTTTGTACGAGACTTGGAGTCGGAATTGTAGTCTGTGCCTTGGCGTTCGTTCAGCTGGCAGCTGGGTTTCCCAGATTGGTGAATTTTTTATTGAAAACTTTGGAGAGACTGTGTCAGACGGGACCAAAGGGACACGCAAAGAAAGTCGGGTAGAAGGGGGATAGAGAACGCGAAGGCTGCTATTGAGAGTGGTTATAAGAGGTGAAAAGAGGTGGTGGGGTGTTCCTGAAGGAGGATCAATCTTGAGGATTTGGTTTGTAGACCTGTGGTACTCTTTGGAGATCAGCAGATTTGAGATATTGTGTTTAAAAGATGATACTTACACCAATTGTTAGGACCCCGAGGTGGTTGACATAGCAATAGGTGGTTTATCAATCCCAGCTCGTTAAGCGATCTACGTTTTGACGCGTCATTTCTTGGACTCTAATATCGATCTCTTCCTCCTTCCGCACAATGCCTTTACTGGACATCATGATAGTCATATTGCGCTTTTCGCGGTTTCTGTCCAGCTAACACGAAGCTTCTTTCAATCTGAATGAAAGATGTTTGTCGATTGACGGGTCCCAGCTCCGATTCTAAGCGACATGTGGACCTCCAAAGCGGCTCCACGGCACCACACAATAATATCGAGGCATATGTTCCAAGCATTCGGAGCATCATTGACCATGCTGTTGGTAGCAAAGAATTGTCAATGCATCGAAATAGGCAGGTGGTTCGACGGCGGTTTGTCACGATGTGTCGTTTGAGGAATGTGGGAAGGGGTTTTGTCTAGGCGGCCCATAAAAGTGTGGTTCGAGCAACATGCGCGCATACATTTCCTGGGGGCTCCATGCTCTTTAATGAATTACTCGGGTGCTCACAATGGGGTCTGGCCAGCCAGTCGAGGATCGCGAACCGAAGACGTGGATTGGACGTTTCCGTATAAAGATGAGAGCGCTGCACGCAGCATTCAGAGTTGTAGCGCTCAGGACCGAAGCTTCCATGTCTTCGACACCGTGGCGTGCGCCAGAACAATGGCTTCCTCGCCCGTTTCCACCGGATCATAGCACTCGGGACCACTCGGGACCACTCAGGACCACAGGATACACTCATGTTCACGAGATTACGGTTGATACGGCGGGGGTGTGGGCTTCGCGATTCGTCGTGTCGTGTTCGCTCGGATGCGCGACAACGCTCCCTGGGATGGCATGTGGCCGCCGAAGACAGCGCCAGGTGGTTGACCGTCACTTCTGAGTTGCGGGGCACGTCGCCAATTAAGCAAACGCCGCTGCTGACCTACTTTAGATCTCCCGGGCCTCTGAACTCAGATCTGGGGTGACAAGAGGTCGCTGGACTCAGATCTGGGTTGAGGAAGCGTGTAGGCCCGGGGCTGAAGGGGAGATCTCGCTAATCGCGGGCCTCGATCGCGTTGCCGCCGATCCGCCGTGAACGAACACCAGGGCGTCATGGAGTCGTGACGTCGACGCGAATGGGGACGCGTTATGTCATGCAGGAATCAACATGGCTGGCGAAACAGGAGCCTTGTGCTCTCGTCGACACCCATCGCATTCGCCTTTAGATTGCGACTTCATCCTCTGACCTGTGGACATTGATGATTCGCTCTCTCCACGCCGTTACCCTTCGCAGCGCACCCCGAGCCCACCAGCGAATCGCCCCCGTGCTGCAGAGCCTGCGCACGCCATTTACCCAGCCGACAATGGCCAAGCGAAAGCGGTCCTCGGTCGCAGGTGCAGCTCCCACAACAGACGAAGCGCCCGTGGTGGACAGGACCAAGATGTGCCGCCCTGCGGTGCCGTTGCCCGCAAACGTCACGCAGCCACCGCGTCGCCAGTCGTCTCGTGGGGGTGCACCTGCAACCACGGATCCCAACCTCAATCCTGACATTGTCGACGGGGTGACAGCGTTGCGCGCATCGCCTGACGGGCATGAAGACGGCGGCCTGGAATCTCACCTGAAACCCCCTGTTGCCAACGGTGCAGCCAACGGGGCCAGTGCAGCAGCTGATGCGACCACGGGCGTCAACGCCCTTCTATCAAACGGTGATACATCCGTCACAAACGGAGCTGTCCCCACACCGGCAGCAACTACGGGCAAGGGTAAGCGCAAGAAGGCTGGCGCGCCGCATGTGAAAGCTGAAGCGGACGAGGCCAATATCGGAGCCGTCCAGGTCAAGGGCATCACGGCCAATGTCACCGGACCTGCAGAAAACACCGGGATTCCTGGCGATCCTGAGGCTGCCGAGCGACTAGACGAGGAACATGAAGACGAGGCAGAATTCAAGGAAGCCCTGTCAAGGCCTCCTCCGGTAAACTCAGAGTACCTTCCTCTTCCATGGAAGGGGCGCTTAGGCTATGTACGCTACCTGCACCACTCTTACCACTTCCTCACTAACGGATCTGCGCCTTAGGCTTGTCTCAATACGTACCTGCGGAACGCGAATCCTCCCGTCTTCAGCTCCAGAACATGCCGTATCGCGAGCATCATCGAGCATCGCCATCCCCTGAAGGACCCTTCGCAGCCCGAGCACGCCACTAAAAATCGCCCCGATAAGGAGCAGCCGGCGGACATTGCCAGAGGCCAGCGCTATGTCGAAGAGCTTGGCCTGGCCAACGCACGAGACATTATCAAGATGATACGATGGAATGACAAGTACGCTATCAAGTTTATGCGCTTGAGCAGTGAGATCTTCCCGTTCGCAAGCCACGAAGAGTATGGCTACAAGCTGGCGCCCTTTGCTGCAGAGACGCTTCGAGAAGCTGGCGAAGTCATAGGCAAGCTTGGCCATCGCGTGACAACACACCCAGGCCAGTTTACGCAACTCGGTTCGCCACGGAAGCAGGTCATTGAGAATGCTATTCGTGATCTGGTGTATCACGACGAGATGCTGTCGCTTCTCAAGCTCCCTGAGCAGCAGAACCGGGACGCTGTCATGATCCTGCATCTTGGCGGTGCCTATGGTGACAAGCCTGCAGCCATCGCCAGGTTCAAGGAAAACTACGCAAGGCTGCCTCAGAGTGTCAAGAATCGTCTCGTTCTCGAGAACGACGATGTGGTGTGGTGTGTTCATGAGCTATTGCCCCTTTGTCAGGAGCTCAACATCCCATTCGTGCTGGACTATCACCATCATAACATTCTCTTTGATGAGACTCAGATTTGTGAAGGCACAAAAGACATCATGGAGCTCTATCCAGCTATTCTTGAGACATGGACGAAGAAGGGCATTACCCCTAAGATGCATTACTCTGAGCCTACGCCACCTGCTATTACTCGTACAACTCGACGAAAGCATTCACCTCGTGTCATGACGCTACCGCCATGCCCCGTCACTATGGACTTGATGATTGAGGCAAAAGACAAAGAGCAAGCGGTGTTTGAACTCATGCGAACGTTCAAGCTCCCAGGTTTCGACACGTTCAACGATGTCTTGCCACATGTACGGCGTGATGAGAACAAGCCTTGGAAGCCCAAGCCCAAGAAAGCTGTGAAGAAGAGCAGGAAGAAGAAGACTGATGATCCTGACGAGATAGAGGCAAAGATGGAAGAGGAAGAAGAAGAAGAAGACGTGCCACCACCGGTCATCCCTGATGAAGAAGTGGGAATGGGGGGGCCTGAAGGTCGAGTGTACTGGCCTCCAGGAATGGAGGACTGGCTGAGACCCCCAAAACGCGTTATCAAGAAGAAGGAGGACGTTGCCGTTACACCCGCAAAGAAGAAGGTCAAGACAGCCATCGTTCCGGACACGACGTCAGTCACGAGTGACGCTGCTCCCCTTGATGAAGTCCAGATCCCGGCGAAGAAGCCAGTGGGTAAGCGGATCGCCAGCTCACCCAAGAAGAAGACGCCGAAATCAGTGCCTACTCCTTCAGCTTCAGATGAGGAGGATGATCACCTCAGCTCACCCCCGCTCAGCGACCTGGGCTCAGAGGACGAGGCTCCTGCCGTGCAGAAGCGAGCTGCACGACCTACTGCTACCCGGAAGAAGTCTGGCAGGGCTGCGGCAAGGGTGAGCTACAAGGAAGAAGAAGCCGACGAAATGAGTATGTAATCGAAATGATGACTATACTGGTAGCGAAATCTGCCGATGTTTTGGAAGGGACCGGCGTCAGAGAATTGATCAGAGCATTCGGACCTTTGCATATTCACTCACGGCTCATCAAATCCGAGACTGACCTGTCTCACCACCTAACTCTACAATTCCCCAAGCTAACAATACTCCGGTGGACCTGCAAGATCCTTCCCTGCCCGCATCAAGCCGTTAACCCGTCGCATCCCAGTCCACACTATGGGCCGTTCCCAGGACCTCAACACATCGCTCCACCACAAGAACACTACGATACAGGTACTGCAATATACACCACCTACCGACCTTCCAAACACAGCCCAGTATCCCGCTACAACGCAGAACACATGTTCACAATCAGGCCGCAAGATAACGCAATATGCACGTAACCGCTGCCGTCCCAGCCAGCTAGACCTTCACCACCTCTCCACACACACACACTTGTCACTCCCCCAGGATATCCGCAAGCCACCGTGAAACATCACCCGCTATACCCCTCCTTCACATCACACACCGCGGCTTGTAGTCGCACTTCTCGAACGTTATCGAAGCACGGCCCCTGGCGTGTCGTCCGGTGTAGTGTGCCGCACTAACCGAGTGTACCCGCAAGATTCCGTAGGGTGGTTTCCAGCCCACCTTCGATTGCATACCCCACGCCCGAAGCAGGATAAGCCCTCGAGTGCGATTAGCTGGTCGAGGGTGAGCCAGGCTGTCGATGCATGAAAGCAGGCTATCGATTAAGCTATTGATGCGTCTGCATTGTGATTGTGCCTGCATGTGTCCAAGAGGGTCCAAGAGGGACTCGATGCATGGTGACTTGTTCTAGTTCCTTTGCTCTAGACGGAGAATCTAGAAACTTATTATGAGTGAGAGGATTGGGAGGGTGACTTGTGGTAGACTAGCAAGCACACTAGGAATCGCTGTGTAATCAACATGGCGGACCGTTGAAACTCGAAGTTGTATCATGGTAAACTTGGCGGGGTCTACGTACACAGTACAGTAGAGGTACACGCTTGAATCCACTGCTATCGTTCAGGTATCCATTGTTCTTAGCACGGCGGTATCCACAATCACAATCTCACTGTACTCAACCCGTATTCCCAAGCCCCAAATTGGAAAAAAACCCCACACCCCATCATCATCATCATCAACCTTGTTGATTGCGACTCTCTCTCTCTTTCTCCCCCAGCATCCGCACCAAACCTCAACAACCCCCCAATTCTCCATCACGATCTAGAATTTATTCATTTTGGCCAGAAGAAACCCACACACACATCTACACATCAACCACGCTTGTAGCGAACAAACATTCTCCACTCATATTCCCTGCAAGACTTGCAAAATGCACTACAGCACCGAACATTCTTCGCCCGCAGGTTGGTCACGGACATGCACCTCCATCGGTGCAAGGTCCAATCCTTGATATGTAGCCGCGGGAAGGCAAGCCCTTGCAGGTCTAGACAGAGAGCAGGGATTTGTGGCTGTGGGGAGTCCCTTTTAGCGGTTTGCATGTCGAGAAGCGAGAAGCGAGAAGCGAGAAGCGAGGTCTCCCCTCTTTGCAGGAAACGCACGGTTGTATATTTTGGGAAGCGGGGGGGGGGGTTATTATGGTTTGGTGGTTCTAATGAGATGGCGGTGTGGCGTGCTTTTGTTTTTCTTTGCGTGAAACGTGCGCTCTTCATGGTGTTTTGTTCGATTGACGTGAGGATCGAGATGGGGGTGCTATAT
This sequence comes from Plenodomus tracheiphilus IPT5, assembly GCA_010093695.1. Lineage (NCBI taxonomy): Eukaryota > Fungi > Ascomycota > Dothideomycetes > Pleosporales > Leptosphaeriaceae > Plenodomus > Plenodomus tracheiphilus. The sequence continues at coordinate 147,071 of MU006328.1, forward strand.
TCAAGTTTTCGCAATGCGGGGGGGCTTTTGGGGATTGTGAGGCGGGTATCGCGCGCGTTAGATGGGGGAGAGAGTCTAGACGAAGATGCATTGGGGTTCTTTGCGACGTAATGACTCGTGGGCTAAACACGTAGCGCGGGAGAAGATGGCATCGGCACGAAATGGGAACGCGGGACAATGATGTCCCATTTTTTTTGTTTTTGGACAATCGTAAACTCGCTTCCGTTGTTGCGGTGTACCGCGGAGCAGGAATAGACACATGTGCGCGGTTGTTCTGGGTATTCGGGAGTATTGATGTGTTCGCACGGTGGTCAGTTCGTGGGCTCCACAGATAAGGTGCGCAGGCGGAGTAGTGCTGAAGCGAAAGCTTGGGTGCGCGATTGTTGGTAATGGTGCTGTGTCTCGTGCAGTTGTGTTGAGCAAGTGCCGAAAGAGTGGGTAGAGCGGCCCGCGGCCTTCGAGGGTGTTGGTGGATGGGAGGATTGTACGTGATGTCAGAGGCGCTGGAGGATTTGGCCGGCGAACGTCGTCTGAGCGTCTTCGTATCTGTTGAAGCTCGGACGTAGTGAGTTGTTTGTGGCCAGCTATCTCAATTGCTAAAGATAGAGATTTTGAGCAAAAATTGCACTGTTTGGGGTTGACGTATAGCAGTATCTTTCGAGCTAGGTTGCAATACCAATGAGCAATACATCAAATCAAGAAACTCAAGAGGCAACTCAGTTGCAGATGCACGTGAACATGAAAGCAAATGGAAGGTCCAATACTATGGTATCCAGTAATGTGAACCCATTCCATTCAAGGCGTGCACCAATGGACATCGAGTGTTATTCGCCATTGTTTGCGCTCTTCGTTCACGGGATGTCGTTCATACTCGTGGACCACCATTGACTCGCACAACGCCGAGTAAATCACCTATTTGATAGACTGGCTACGAGGTCTTTATCTCTGTGAACCAATACGAGATGATATATCATCCTATTCATAGCGAAGGACATGGCGCCCAGTACCCGGCCGTTCTTGTCTGCTAAGTATACCTTGATACCACCTCGTAAATCTTGACAGTTGTCTGAGAAGCTATCAATCATTGATACATCATGGTGCCCCTGGTATAGTCGGTCAGCCAATAAACAGAACTTCCGAACAAGTGTGATTCGTGAGATCTTGAATTACACACAGCCTGCAAGCCGAGAAAAGGTGCACAGGTACGATCGAACCAACACTCACAAGCAGCGACGATCGCGTTGGAGTATGGTAAGTAAAGATAAGGGGTCCTGCAACGACAAACTCACCAAACCATGCACATGCACTTGATAGGCCTCCGGGCATTCCGGAACCCAAAACGAAACTCGCCCATTGCGACCTTGCCCACGCGACTAATCGTCCTTCTAAAATGGCGTACAGTACGAGAGCGCGAATCAAATGTCAAAATTCCACATCGCCTCTGAATCGCGCTTTCCACAACCCCAATCTCTCCACGACGTCATGCACACATGCTTACCCGACCAATCACAACCTGCCTATTCCTTTCCGCGCCAAGACTTAGCCGGCGACCCCCGATCCAGTAATTCTCATCCGCACACCGATTTACCAAGGAGAGTCTCCACTACTCTACTACCACCGCCCGCCCCCAGGATCGTCCCTCCACCCACAACGACAGTATTACATATGTTAGTACACACGGAGGCGTTAGTGTAAAACGCCACTTGCAGCGGGAAATGGACGGGAAATGAGACAGGTTTTGTGTTGCGAGCCCGTTGCCGAAGCCACTCCGCAACGCCCCTTGCCCGGTGGGCGGACGGGCGCCTCTCGGTGATGGACCGGAGTTGCCTATGGATGATGGGGGGAGGGTTAGTCAGACAATGGTGTCGTTTCAGGAAGTTGGTGTGGAATAAGATTGGACCTGTACAACGTACACACGGCGCGTTCCCCAGACTTTCACGTGCGAGACAAATGGGCTTGCGGCTCCCGAGGTGTGTAAGCACTGATTCGGGTATCATGCGGCGTTTACACTGCATCTGGGTGTGTGTTTGTCTCAGTATGTACGAGCATATTCTAAGCATGAGCATGAGCGTACCTGTCGTGTATACTGTGTACATACATTGTACACCGGTTCCAGTCACACAGTCAACGGTGACGGTAACGACAACGGTAACGCTTCCCACAACCCCAGGCTCACACGGCTACATTACCCTTCAGGAGTTGGGGAAACGCGCACTCGGATTCGCCCCGTTTCGTTTCGCTTTCCACGATTCTAGGCCCCCTCCCCCCTTCCCCGACAAAGAAAAACAAAAAACGATCATCACAAACGGTCGTGATCGACCAAACCAAGCCTTAAAATAGTGGTCCACAGACCCATGATACAAACAGACCTAGAGGCAAATCCAAGAACTCGCACGTCTTGTGCTAGGAGGAGATACACGAACAAAAACTCGCACCCATGTAACGCGTTAAAAACAATTCCTAAAGCTTTATTCAATCTCGTACATTGCCAATCAACGCCAATGCTTTCCTACAAGTGTGCACATACATACACAATCAAAGCAAAGCGAACAATCCCTCCTCCCCCCCCCCCCAAGTCTCAGAATCCAAATGCGACTCTATACCCGGCCCAGACAAGCGCTATTAACACAGGGGACCCGCATCCTTCCCGCTCACGTTCACGTGCGCTATTGGTCGAGTCGAATAAATTGCTGTACATAGCACCGTACATGCTGTACCTGGGCGTATGTCCAACGCTCCAACGCTACTGTATGCCGGCGTGCTGTCCGTTTAAAAAAAATAAAAAGGAGAGAAAAGCGCCAAGGGGCGCTAATTTTTGTTACTTTTGGCTTTTTTGGCATTGCATCATTGGGTATTGGTGAGGCTACGGGGTATGCGGGCACGGAGATTGTTTGGTGTTGATGTGGTTTGGGGGTGGGGTGAGCGGGTTTATGCGATGGAGGTACCTGTGCGAGTATGGTATGATAGGTTTTGTGAACTGGCTGAGTGTCTCGCTTGTGATGGCTGCGGAGTGTGGGAGTGGCGAGTAAGGCGTCCCATCAGGCGAAGGATTGAGGAGAATTACGTGGGGAAGAAGGGGTTGGGATGGTGTATGCGATACACGATACGCATAGATAGAACTTGCTCGTGCCGTTCCCGCTTTGCCTTTGCTGCCACGCTGCCTGTGTACAAGCACTGGAGCAAAAAAACAAGGCAGAAAAGAAAACGAATCCAGTTACTTGTACTGCATATTCGTGTTTCTTCCTGTCAGACATGTTTCTGACATTGGTGTCGCGTTCGTGTCATGATGGACAGACCAGCATTGCATAGCATGTTGTCACCGCAGCAAAATGTCAGACTCACATCTACAGTACTACCATCTATTACGTATGTGCGTGTTGTCGCCGTCACTCAATTACACAATACAGAACCTGACACTTCTACCACCACCACATCTGCCTACTCCATACAGCATACCATAGAGCATAGTCAGACTACAATCACACGCAGTGCCGCCCGCAGGATCCCCTCCTTCGGGTAAGCCGGAGGGCGCCGCTGGTAAACCCCTACCATACTATACCTAACCCTATCCTACCAACCAACCAGCCAATCAATCAAACCTTGTAATACAAGGCATTTTTTCCTCCAAAACAACGCACATACTTCCCTTTCAGTAGTAAGTGAGACACTGCCATTCGATCACGGACGAAATTTCAATGTTTTGGCATGGGGCAAGAACATGGTATGGTGGTGTACTCGATTGAGATGATTGAAATTTAGCCCCCCAAGGACATCGCCTCACGGCGTCTCCGAATACCCACACACACCCTACCATAATTTGCTCTGATGCCGACTTCCAATCAATGTTTAGATGTTGGATCGAGGTTTCAGAAAACATGCACATCTGACAATGCGTTTTTGCAATCGTAAATGTGCATTCGTGAGTGTAAATAATACATGATGTAGCCAGCCATTTGTGATTTGCGGTCCTGTCCCAAAAAGAAAAAGATCCCGGAGGGTGGGCATCGATATTCGATGTCCCATAATAGAGCGCGATATACATGACCCATGCGTGCGTGAGTGAGGAGCCAACGCCCATGTCTCCGGTACCCCTTTTGTTTTTTCTTTGCAAATCGCCCCCCGATGCGTTGGAAATGCCTGTTCAATCCCATATGTATGTATGTACCCTTGTTGCTTGTTCCCGCAAGCGAAGAAAATCAGATCGAAAATCAGATTACAATGTACTCTCCATCAACGCGATTCATGGCTCGCCTCCACCGAAAAGGGTGCTGCATTGTACTGAACGGCCCGTTTTGCCTGGGCACTTGCATGTCGCCATCAGACCACTCGTCATCCTCGCGCCACACGCGCTCGAGGACTTCCAAGCCGCTGAGGTTATTGAAGAAGCCGCTTTCGCGCTGAATCTCGACGCAGCGTTGTCGCACAACGGCGCGGTGCTCGGGGTCCACGCACTCGGTGCCAACAATAAACAGGGGCCACAGTAGAAATTTATTTACACAGCTTGTGATGCCGATTTGTGAGATGTGGTAGAGACCTTGTGAGACGAGGTTTTGGAAGTTGAGGGAGCTGGCAGGGAGGGTGGGGTGGGCTAGGCGCTCGGTGTAGAGGAGCGCTGCGTAACGGAAACTCTCACTGATGTGTAACAGTGCCGCTTGTGCGGGTGACATTGCGAGCATGGATGAGGTGGCTTCGCAAGAGGTGGAATGTAGCTCTCCGGGAGATGGAAACTCCCACTCCTGTAATCGGACTCGCACATCGTTCCACTCTGTCCAGAAGGCAGATCGCGGATCTTCGCGGTGTGCCGAGTTGAATGGATTTGGTGTTTCGTTGATGGGTGTTCCCCATCCGTTGCCGTCCATGTTATCGAAGCTGAATGAGTAGAAATCCTTGACCTTTCGTGGTCGTGGGGATGAGGTGGGCGTGTCGTCGTTTTCACGTACTGGTCGATTCTGACTGAGCAGATTTAGTCTTCCCAGTCGGGCAATGAGTTTGAATAGGCGGCCTTCGCAGCCAGAGTGGTGCTCCAAGGCGCCAAGGTTGGCACTGAGGTTCATCATGTCGAGTGAGTCGCCACGCACTTCGATTTCGCGATCATTGACTGCAGCAGTCATGACATCGAACCAGGTAAAGAAAGTCTCGATCCATCCCACAAAATCCGACTGAATGGTTCGATCGCGAAGACTGAGTAATTTTTGCACGCCGGCAAGCTGAGTCTTGAACTTGGTGAAACCAGAGTCGCAGACATGGAAGAGGCAGAGGATGAGAAGCGTAGCGAGTACGGAGTCGTCCTGCGAGCCATCGTAGTCGACGAGCTTCCTATTGAGCAATGCAATGGATGCTTGTTTGTAGTGCTTTTCCTCGGCAGATGCTTGGCCATGCATCTCACGTAGCTCTCGCGTTGTCATTTGCGAGTAAGCGTGATCCGGTATCAGCCGGGTGTCGTGGGCTACGGACAGTCTTCTTCCTTCGATGCCGCCTCGCATGCGCATATTATTCGTAGCCAGAGCGGCAATGGCGTTTTGCAGCTCCTCGTTCCTCATGGCCAGATGGATAATGTGCATTCGATAGGGGTTCGACGGATTATCAAAAGCCACGAGCACCGGGCAGATAAATTTGTCGTAGTAGTCCAGAAGGTATAGCATCCGCGGGGAAAGGGGCGAAGCGATGGTAAGGCTCTGAGGAATAGAAGTGGTGAGCGACAGTACGTCTAGAGACAGGGGGCCAGAGCCATAGGATGAAGACATACCCTCCGACGGGAGAAAAGAGAAGCCAGGCTGGAATCCAGTGAAACTTGAGCTCATCTCTCCCTCCACAAAAATATCTGGGAATGCGGTCGTGCCCATGTTTTGTTGCTGCGCCGAGCCGACTTCCGCGTAATCGTGAATGCTCTGGTCGGAGCTTACGCTGGAACTCATATCGTCGGCAACCGGTAACGGCCGAGGGGCCTCGTGGAGGAAATAATTGTCCAAAGAACCCATCTGAGCATGATCATGTGAGCCGTACGAGTAACGCGGTATGGACGGATCCGCAAAGGGGAACTCATCAACTGGGGTATGTGGGAACTCGCTCGGTGAGGGAAAGTCACTGTCGCTGTATGTGCCCAATGATGCAGACGATGCAGACATGCCATTGTCGTCAAACGGCATGTGAATGGTAGTCTGTAGTCTTTGGAGAGGTCCTCGGTGATGGTGATGTTGGCCCATTTTTGAATGGCGGGGGTTCAAGTAGTCAAAATGTTCCCCATGCTGTGGCATTTGAAAGCCCATGGGTGTCGATGGTGAGGGGATTGGGATCGGGCTGGTGGGGCCAAGATATTGGTATTCAAGTGGGGCAGAGTACACATTTGGGCTTGTAGGGCTCCTTGGAGAGTGGGTACCAAAGTCTACGCTTCCTCGGTTTTCGAAGTTGCGATGGGCTTGCTGTGATGCAGCCGAGGGCTTTGTGCTAGAGGTGGCAGTGGGGTTTGTTCGTGCTTGTGCCTTTGGGTCCTGGGAGGCACTGGCAGGCGGAGATTTGGCAATGGGTAAAGACATGCCGCGCAGCTTTCCACGACTGGCCACACCCACTCCCCAGGTCAACGTGGTACGGTAGCCAGAGCAATCCTTGCCAATCTCAACACACTGGCCGCAGTAAGGACGACGACGATCGCACTTTACTTGACGTTTTTTGCAAGCAAAGCAGTCCTCGGTAGCTCCCGTGGCAGGCGCTCTTCTTCTCCGTTTCCGGGGCGCGGCAGCGGCGTTGTTGGCAGTGGTGTCGACCTTGGTGGCCTCGACGGGCTGGGTGGCAGTGGACGGCGAGACAGCCATGGTGGGTGGTATAGAGAGGGGAATGTTATTGCAGTATTCTACAGTGTTGCATCTGCAGCATGTGGATCGTGTATAGTATGTGTAAGGCAGATAGACGAAACGACGAGGGGCAATACTCAATAGAGCATAGAATCAGCACTCCACGGTGGGTAAGTATTATTTAGCTGGCGGCGGGTCAGGGTAAAGGAAGCTTGGTCCCGGTGTGATAAGGTCAGGACCCTAGCGAGCAGGGTTTGGGGGGTGTGCCAAGTAGCAGGATGCAAAATACCGCGGCATACTGGACGCTAGGATATTAACAGAGGACGAGGTCATCTTGAGAGATGTGCATGAAGGATGTAGCCTGCAGCGCGTCGGCCAGGTGCCCGCCTGTTCTTGCAGCGGCTGCGAGGCTTTGGGCAGAGGTCCCCTGCGGACACCCCACACACACGGACGGCGAATTGCAGGACGGAGCAGGCCTGGTTCGGGTTACATCGTGGGAAGGTGGTCGCACCCCGGGCGAAGCTTGGATGGCGGATGGCGACAGTGGTGCTGCTGCAGGACGGAGAGGGCTGGACGCCACATGGGGTCCACCAATGGGGGCCTGCAGCGAGCACGATCTACTACCGGCGACTAGCGCCGGAGACGCCAGGCAGGAGGGCCACTGAGGGGCGAGGGTGAAGGGGAAAGCGGTGCAGGGCCTGTTCGGCGGGCGGTCCTGCGCACGACGAGCGCTGCCAGAGCCTGCCACTGCTGATAGCGTCAGGTCCAGCATGGGCAGCGCGAGGCCCGCGGACGAATCATGGGGCGTGCGTGGTGGCGGAGCCGACCGACGCGATCAGGGTGCCGCTGGGCGCGCTGCATCGAAGCCGTGTGGAAGATGGATGGTGATGGACTGGATGCGGGCGGCGTGAAGCCTCTGCCAAGCAGTATGCTGTGTGGACGTTGGACATACAGTACGGTGGTGGTGGTGGTGGTGGTGAACGAAACGGCCGGCTTGCTCCCCCCGCAGTCCCACAGGTTAGTTGATACAAGACAATAACACACTACTGCTACGGTGGTCTGCAGATGAAGCGCTTGATAGAGCACAGTGCTGTCTGTGGGGTATGGATCGTAGCCGTGGTCGCAAGCTGGGCGGTGCTGCTGCCGCGGCGGCTGCTGCTGATGCTGCTGCACGCGACTGGCCGCCCGTCTGACGCCGGGCCCAGGTGAGCGAGCTGAGGGTGAGGATATTGCGATGACATCGAGGACACGGCGCGCGTACTGGGTGGATGATGCAAAGACGCAGGCGGCGACCGGGATGCGTGGGACGCCATCGAGGGCCATTGAGTGCCAGTCGAGTGCCAGTCGAGTGCCAGCAGCTGTCCGTCGCCCGGGCCTGCTTGGCGGTGCCACTGTCGTGGGAAATGGCGGTGATAACAGCCATGCACGCCTGGTGAGTGATGAGAAGGCGATATGACCACCGTCATCCATGCGCTCGCACACCCCCACGACCACGGCGCGCTGGCCCTACGCAGCTGCGCACACAGTGGCACCCTCAGCACAGCACAGCACCGCACCGCACCGCCCCCCGCTGCGAATCTGCTGTCTCGCCCTCGCCGTCGTCCTGTCCATGGCAGACGGGGACGGCCCAAGAGTGGTTTGCGTCCGGCGTGTGCGCCGTTCGACGATCCCTAGCCATGGCGCAAGCCCATGCCGGCCCATCACTTTGCCGTCGCCCTTCGCCGCTGCACCGCCTTGCCGACCCTTCGTCTCCCTGCGCAACGGCCTGCTGATTCGATGCAGCCTGGCCGTCCGACCTGTCGACGACGGGCTCGTCCTGCAATTCGCACCCTCACCGATGATCCCAGTCCTGCCTCCGTGATACTAACAGGAGCCATGTACATAGGCTCGACGACTAGCCACCTGGGCATGGTCCAGGGGCCGGGCACGTGAGCCAAGCCTTTGGGTAAGACAGCAAGACACCCGCACCCCGGCTACCGCTACCACTTGGGCTCTGCTGCCGCCTGCCTGCTGCCACCACTCAGCAGTTTGTCTCAGGTAACAGGCTCTTCACCACCCGTCAGCAGATGCCTTTTGTTGCTCGACAGGGCCCTCTTCCCCAGGAATTCGTTGTTAGGCGTTCACTCCTTCGCAGCGAACTACTCGTCAAATGCGCCGCCGCCCGTCCTGTTACTGCGGGGTTGGGGTTCGTTTCGAGACTGAGAATACGAGGTACCCACGGTATCCGCTTGCAACAACCCTAGAATCGCTGTCCATACGATTCCGCAATTCCAGTGTTGGATTACGCGCCGTGACGGAGCCTCCTGGGTCCTGATGCTCTCTGCACAAGGCCCATCGCGGAGCTTGACTTTGAAAGAGCCTCAATCCGGATGTCGGCTATGTGCCGAGGCTACGGAGCATCATGTCGAACTGATAAGAGATCCGCATGTGCTCTCGCACCCCTACACCAGGCGGAAGGGTATGTCGAACATACTATAGTCCTCGCTGATCGGAGCTTGTCAACAGTTTCGACTCTTCTAGACGATGTGCCGTATCCCTGAACACGACTTTCTCGTCCAAGCGACGGGCAATTGCTCGTCAAAATTGCGCCGAAACAATTCTTCCGGCACCATTCAATGAAGCAAGATCTCGCCTCGCGGCGTCATTTATTTTCCTACAAAGCCTTTCCCTGCCTCTGCCCGCCCGCCCGTTGCTGACGGCGTTCAGCCTCCAGCCGAGGCGCTTATCATGTACGTGCCGAATCCATATGGAGAAGTGATTCCGCATCACTCTGTTGAATTACTTAATCCAATAGCATTTGGTGAGCACGACATTCTGAAAACCCGGTGGCATCGGCGAACCAACGACGATTTTTTAGCTCCGAGGAACGTCGTCGTGGTCCATTTTCGTTCCCCACTGTAGCCTCGCGCTAACGGACAGCACCGTCGATGGGCTTGCACGCCTAGCGTCGATATCAATTCAAGTGGTCCAAAGTCGGCTGCTGAGCACGCGGACATCTCGTGGCAGGACTACCGAGCAGCGCGCAAAGTTCTGAAAGGGCGGTCAACTTGTCGTGGGCATTGCACCGGCAAGATGAGCCTGGTGCGATGCATGACAGGTGAGCTGTCCGTCATCTGGCAGACGCCGGTTCAGATATCAGGTGGACAGCCTTGAAGAAGCCAAGTCCACGTCCACACCCTACGACCGCACGTGCAGATAATCTTATTTTTTTGACTCCAGAGAGATGCTGTGAAGATCAGGGTGCAGCCAGCAGCTTTCACACCGTTTCTAAGAGTCTCATCAGCGATCATAAGTGGGGAGACCTGAGTCTGTGTCTGTTAGTGACCGACCTAACATAGCACCCAAGGTGCTGGATGTTTAATGACATTCAATAGAGTTTCAGTAGTCGCGTGAAGCTATCATGGGTTTCTGTGCAGCGTGTCGCACAACTTCTCCTCTTCGCAGTCAAACCTGCACAGCAGGACAGCAGGGAGCTGTGATGTGATCATCCGAACATACGTTCCGAGCCTTTAGGTAGTGTGTTCTCTACCGTGCTACATGCAAAGACCAAACGTCTCCACCATCGATACAATATAGCCCATTGAGTCGAGTACATGCGAAGTAGACGACCATGTAGCCATGAGGTCAGCGCCAAGGCTCACGACTCTGGTGTTGGACTTGTGGTCCATGCTCGGTCCAAGCTTTCCTCGGTGAATGGTCCCCGCAAACTTCAACCCCACAAACAAGCAGCAGCTACCCGCCGCGTCATCACACCACTGCGCCAACATTTCGCACCACCACACACCCTTAGTATGTCCTCGAAGTTCATGTATTTGCGTGCGGCGCGTCTCGCTGCTCGTCATCCGTGCCGGGCAAGAACATTTGCTTCAGCCGCGAGTAGCCGTGCAGACCATATTCGCATTGTAGAAGTTGGGCCCAGAGATGGATTGCAGAATGAGAAGAAGACCATCCCTCTGGCGACCAAGATTGAGCTAGTGGAGAGGCTGGCGCAGACTGGATTGACCACTATTGAAGCTGGATCGTTTGTGTCGCCGAAATGGACACCCCAGGTATGATAACCGCGGAAGCAGGTCTCCCCAAGGCTGGTAAATGTTAGCTGACTGTGTTTGCAATGCAGATGGCCAACTCAGCAGAGATACTCGAACACGTCCTCAATCGCGCACCGCAATCTTCGTATCCGATTACATACCAATGGCTCTTGCCGAATGTTAGAGGTCTGGACAATTTTTTGGCGACATGGCAACCCAAGTCTACCTCAGGTCAGGATGCGTATCCAACACCTCCGCCCTCGCCAGGGGTGGATGCTGGCCCAGCCGAAGCCATGAGAAAAGACAAAGAGACTTCAAGCTCGCCATCGGGCCCCATACACGAGCTATCCATTTTCACAGCCGCGACGGAAAGTTTTACGCAAAAGAACACAAACTGCTCCATCGCCGAATCTCTAAAGCGCTTCGAGCCAATCATGGCACGAGCAAAAGAAGTGAATCTCAACGTCAGGGCCTACATCTCCGTCGCACTCGGATGTCCATACGAAGGCCCCAATGTCGATCCACACAAGGTCGCCGAACTAGCAGTCAACCTACTCGAAATGGGGGCCGACGAGATCTCAGTAGCAGACACAACAGGCATGGGCACTGCCCCAAAGACGGCAGAGCTTCTAAAAACTCTTAATGCCGCGGGCATCGACAAGAGCGATCTAGCTCTACACTTCCACGACACATATGGCCAAGCGCTGGTCAATGCTGTCGTTGCACTTGAGCATGGCATTCGCACTTTTGATGCCGCAGTTGGTGGGCTGGGAGGCTGCCCGTATAGTCCTGGTGCTACTGGTAATGTTGCGACAGAGGATTTGGTTCATTGCTTCCATAGTCTGGGTGCAAAGACGGGCGTGGATATTGAGAAGCTGGCTGGGGTCGGGGAGTGGATTTCGCAGGAGCTTGGGAGGGTGAATGAGAGTCGATCGGGCAAGGCAATACTTGCGCAGATGCGGAGAAGTAGTTAGGAAAGCGTGAATACTACACTTTAGCCTATTTGGTTTTTGGCATTAATGTGTGAACCCTTTTGGATGTTTGAGTCTCTGACTCTGTACTAGTCGGATCCAAGTCGTGATTGCCCCTCTGCTGGTAGCTCCTTCTTTCTTGCTCTCACACTTGTGCACTAGCACGGCCACGATATCTTCCAGCGTCTTGCAACCTCGTCATTCCTACTCTCGTCCCTCCTCCCCAGCACACTCTTAATCAACGCCGACCACGGGCGACTCTACAACCGCGCGCCAATCCCTCATACGCTCGAGATAGCCCGGATAACCATCAGCCTAACTTGTATACAACCCAGAATCTGCCTCAGAATTCTGTATAATCTAAGACGACCCTTTTTCCAAGCTGCACAGCTAGCTCATAGTGAGTTTGAGAAGACTATGAGTAAGTTTACAAAGCCTCTGGCTGGCATAGGAAAAAAAGCGAAGAAGTAAGAGAGACAAAGAATTAGAATTTTTGATTCCTGGGTAGTGGAGGGTGGGTGTATTGATGTTTTGCGGTTTTTGTAGGTAGATGATGAGGAGGACTGGGGCAGGGTAGTGATGGGCTGGGATGGTATATATGATAGTATTGAAAGTAGTACGCATGCAAGGACCAGCACAGGGGCTACCGGTATTCGTGTCATCACACAAAATGAGGTCTGTCAACCTAATTAGCAGAGCTGATCAAAACACAATAGTTATCTCGTATTCTTGAGATATGAGGGGCAAAGATTCTTGGAAATCTGGATCCTGGAGGACTGAACATGCGCGGTAGTCATTAAGGGCGGAGACGAAACTACATCCCCAGCACCTCCCGGTCATGTCGCTTTATTTATAAATAGCATGGAAGGGACGGAGGCTGTGCGGTTTGCATCTTCCAATACAACAACGGTGTCCATCCTTGTTCGCTCAGTGTCTACGGGCCTTGCAGACTTTGCCCGACGGTTTGGCTTGTATTTCACTACTCAGCTCTGGCTCGCGGCTCACTATGCAGCGTTGATCTAGGATGTATGTTCAGTATTGATGGCCGGACATTTTCGATGCACGTTCCCCTCGCATATCTTCGAAGAGGTTGAAATCCGGTCCCTTGGCTTCTTCCGGGACAACGAATTCAAGGAGCCTTGTATACTATTCTAGGCGCGAAGACAAATATTCAACGAGACTTGTCCTGCAGGCACGTTACTTGTAGGGCCCTTGAAGGTCAAATTACGCAGACACACAAGAAGTCGTTCAACAAGATGAAGGAATCGTGGGAAGAAGTTAGCGAACGCCATGTCTTGAAGTAACAAGGACAGCGAAGAAGTTGCTCGGCCTATTTTATTGCTCTTATATCTTCTTATATCTTCTTATAATAAAAAGTATTACATAACCTTACTAGTATTCTAGTAGCACTTTTACTTAGTTACTCGGATAAGGTTTAATCTCCCTAATTATTCTTAAATCTCATACCTTTTACTTTGGGTCTATAATACTATGAATGTTCAGTCTTAAGATAGTCTTACAATTAGCGCAACACTCGTTGACACATGATCGTATGGGACTATTAGTTCGTAGTACCATTACTACTCTAGACACGAAAGCACCTTGTAGCACGCAAAGTAACCTATGTATGTAGATGCCCTGGTGCCATAAACTTTTTCTTCTTCTGTTCCTACCCGAGACTTACATGTAGCCGTACCTCAAATTGTGTCACATGGATTCTGGTTCTGCTGTTTCGAATGCTTACATCGCTGCGTTCTTGTTGCAGAACAATCAGAACCTCAAACGTTGAATACAACCTAGTAGATCCTTGTGTTGTAAGTATCTCTTGGGCGGTCCATATGAACTCGTGATACGCGATCAGTAAACGTAGGCGCATCCATGAGGTGGAGATTGCGAAGAGCTGAGAAGCAGAGCGAACCTCAGGCCACATCGATACCACCATTTGGCCAGGATAGCATGTATCATATAATGGAAACCTCACCGAATGATTGGCGGTTCGACTCAGAATGGTGTTGGCCACTGCATGAGACGTGATACGCTAACATCAACGGCTGAATAATGCGAGGCACGTCATACAGCCGAGGCGCCGAACTTTCGCCTTCACTCTACGAACATTACCATCACGACAACTCTGTCCGCCCACCCACCACTCACACAGTCCACGTCAACATGGCATCCTCAACCATGTCGCGCTCAGCCCTGCGAAGCCTCTCGCGCGCCGTGCCTTCCCTCCGATCAAGTGCTCCGCGCATTGCCACAAGATGCCTACACCAACAATCATCACCCATAGTCGCCTCGAAAGCGCAACACCGGCCGAGAGTACAGTCCTGGGCGCAAAGTGCCACACCATACGCAGCCACAGTGTCTCGCCGAACAATGTTCATACAAACAGAACCCACACCAAACGCTGATGTACGTCTACCTCATCCCCCCATCCCCCAAGAATCCTATACTAACACCCTATGCCAGGCTCTTAAATTCAACCCAAACGCCCGCGTCCTTCCTGAATCCATCTCCTCCCCCTTCCTCGAATACCTCTCCCCACGCTCCACACTCGCCCCACCACACCCTTCGCCCCTCGCCGCCGCCCTCCTAAATATCGACGGCGTAACATCCGTGTTTTTCGGCTCAGACTACATCACCGTTACAAAAGACAGCAGCACACCCTGGGCACACATCAAGCCCGAAGTCTTCGCCCTCATCACCGAGTTCATGACGAGCGGGCAAACCATTGTCAACACCGTTGCCGCCAAAGCCGGGGAGCAGGGTCAGGGCGGCCAGGAAGCTGATTCGCTTGCCTACGACGAGAATGACGACGAGGTCGTGGGTATGATTAAAGAGCTACTGGATACCCGTGTGCGACCTGCGATCCAGGAAGATGGTGGGGATATCGAATTCAAAGGGTTTGAAAACGGCATGGTTATGTTGATGTTGAGGGGTGCGTGCAGGACGTGTGATAGCAGCACCGTGACGCTGAAGAATGGGATTGAGAGCATGTTGATGCATTATATTGAGGAGGTCAAGGGAGTCCAGCAAGTGTTGGATCCTGCCGAGGAGATTGCGATTAGTGAATTTGCCAAATTTGAGGAGAAGTTGAAGCAGCAGAAAGGCCCCGATGCTGTAGCCAAGACAGTGGGGAAGGGGAGTTTGGATTATGCTGAGGGTTAGGGGCGTTGTAGTTCAAAAATGCAACAATGTATATGATCAATTGATGAGTGTGATCAATATTCTTACATGACTATAACTGAGTAGACAAGCTTCAAAGCAATGACATTCATTCGTAACGTGTATGAATAACTCATCCGGACCATAATCACGAACTCCTCTTGGAAATATGCCTCACCCAGAAGGCCTCCTACCCGTTCAAGCGCCTGCACTACTACAACAAGCTGAACCAGATGAAATACATGGTACCCATCCCGTGAACCCTTCCTCAAGTCTATCTCCTCCACGTGCAAATCTACTCTAATCTCGCAGCAGTATTGTTTTGCCATCCTGATCGCTTTCCAAATACCCCCGGTGAGGGTTGCGCAGAGATGTGTGTGCTACGCATAGCCGCGACGGACCTGCAACAGATGGTATTTCCCACCCCGAAAACCTCTACGCCTTGGACGAGGGTTGGGACTGTGAACTTGATTGCTGAACAGGTGGGGAGGGAGTGTGGATGTATCAGCCCATGTGCTGAGGACAGGAATGTATGGATTGGGTGCAGGAGATGATGTACCAAGTATAGGGACGATAGGCTTAGCTGCCAAGGGCAGAGCAACATGCTGCTCTGCTATATTCTTCGGAGACATGGCACCTTGGATGTCTGTGATGTTTGTGGAGCACAGCCAGCAAGTTTTCTTCTTCAAATTCTGCTTCAATTCTGCCTCGATCTTCTTCTGCGTTGCCCTGGACTGGCACGCATCGCATATTCCGCGGGAGTACATATAATTGACTTTACATCGCCCGCACAACCAGAGCTGTCGGTAGTTACCAAAATAGTGGGGGGTGGAAACGATTGGATTGGGGTGGTAGTGGAGGTAAACTGGAATGGTGATGGGATGCTGAACGGGGCGTTTAGAGAGACTGCAGTAGTTAGCGGGATATTGTTGGGAGGAGCATCACATGATGCTTGCGTACTGGGGACTGAAGCTACCTCTGTAGAGTTATAGTCATTGTCCGCAGATTCTGGCGCAACCTCAGTGATGGAGTTACCAGATTGAGTTGCTGGTGACGATTCCTGTGCGGTAGGAGGCGCGTCCATAGCATTGACAAACGGATTCGGGGAGCTGCTGCTGAAGAATGATGATGATGCAGATGCTTCATCTAAGTTCTGCTGCTGGCATACTGTTGAAACTGGTACAGCGGTGCTGGAGGAAGAGGTGGGTGAAGTAAGTGTGGTTGAAGAAGCTTCTCCAAAAAACCTCGACGACGCAAGATTTCTTGGACTTTCTGTAACACCTCTGTGCAACATATCAGTCGGATTGGCATCTAGGTTAGGAGCGGCTGGAGCGGCTGGGCCCCAGATATCTAAGGTTGCGTTTTGGGTAAGTGAAGTTGAGTTGTTCGTCGCTCGCCCAAACAGACTATTGCTCGACGGCTCGCTAGCAGGAGAACTAAACAGGCTCTGACTTGTTACAGGACGCTGATCCATCAAATGAACGGATGAGTTGATATTCGACGGTGGCGTCGACGCTGTTCCAAACAAATTCTGGGATGGTACGGAAACTTGCCCAAACAAACTACTATTACCGGCTGTTTTGATGTTGTTGAAAGCGAAGCCAGCAAGGGGCCTGCTATTATTTGTAGATTGCCTGAAAAGACTGAGAGCACTAGGACGTTGTGGCTGTTGATCGATCGATGTAGAGTCCGCAGGTAGACTTCCTGCCATAGGTGCAGTATCTCTGAATAGCTCTCCACTCGCTTCAGAACTTTGGGGACTTCCGGAATCTCTACCACCTGCAGAAGAGGCTGGAATGAAGAGGCCTTCTTTTGTAGTAGAACCTCCAAAACGAACTCCGGTTTCGTCAGACTTTGCCCCGGACAGAGCAGCAATATTAGAATGTGCTCTAGAGAGACTGCAATTTGCAGAAAGTGCGCCACCAAAGAGACCGTTTTCCCCAGCAGCTACAGGCTGGATAAGACCTCCGCATGTAGCAGATGGCCCGCAATCCCCCCCAAAGTTCAAATGTAAACGGCCGTTTCGCGGAGGCTTAGTGATACATGTGCAGTCAGCATACTTGCGGCCAACTGCATAATCAGCGACTCGTGATTCCTCCATGGATAAGACCCCTCGAGCGGATGTACGACCAAGCTCAGGCCATAGTCCCCCATTTGCACATAGAAAGGTCCCTTTACATGATCGGGGACAGTGCAAGATGGCTCGTTAGGCACTGCTTGATGATGAGATGTGTTCGGTGGCGTGGGGGCGGCAGATCGTGAAGCTTTCGTTCGAATGATAAAGATGACGGGCTTGATGTGAAAAGTACCCATAGGCGTTGCCATACCCATGGGGACTCCAAATTGGACTGACACAAGACGGTCACAGGGTAAGTGGATACCTTCCTGAATCAGACGTATTTGCTCAGGGAGTAGTGCTCCCATCACGCTGATAATGTCGTAGTCTGGCCCAAGTTTGTCCGTATGGGCTCTGAGGGCAGTCTCATCTAGATGCAGACGCTCAATCTTATAGCTGCAGTTGACGCTGTCGAACAAAATTGAAGTATGAGGTTGGAGAATGTAGGCTTCATAGGTGTATTTGGGCACAAGCGTGATGGGCGGAGATATATGCATCGAAGGAAGAAGAGGAGACTTGTTCTGGGAAGATGCTGTGGGTGCTGACGCTTTTCGGCTTGCGCCTTTTGTTTGAACCTGGAAAGCGTCGACGGGCTGTTGAAAGTCGTCGACAGCCTCGTCCGGTCGTGCACCATACGCATCACCTACAAGGGCGATGTCAATAGATCCCGAAGGGGCAGCATCTTCAGGCGGATACGGTGGTGTAGCATTCTTCGCCACTACGCCTGGCGGCTCTGATTGATTAAGTTGTGGAGACTTGCTGTTCATCTTCCGCGGTTAATCAAGATGGGGCACGGTTGTGGCTGGAGTTCAGGTTGTGTAAGCTCGAAATTTGTGTGCACCTGGAAAGCATCGAAGAGAAATAGCCACGCGAGGAAAGTTTTATATAGCCTAGGGCCACATTTCAAGGTGTATGTGAAAGCATGTCGTAACACGGATATTCTTTTTTGAGCGTTTGCTTGTCAGTATTGCGTGAAATCCACAGCGACAGGAACGGGTGAAAGCAGTCAGCTCCAATTTGGTGCTTTCGAGCATCATCTTATCATAATCGTGAAGGAGACCATAGCGGTGCGCCGCCGCCAGTTCCATGCGCTTTCAGTCCATAACTCCCATCTCTTTCCAACTTGCACCACGTCATTTACAGGCCTCGATAGATTTGCTTAGATGCATCAGATCATCTCAGTCCTAGCAAAGAACACTCCAATATGTGGAAGCCGCCGGTCGAATGAAAGAAGTCAAGCTGAGCCCCGGCCAGTCTGAGGAACACGTCGCGCACGAAAATTCAATAGTGCATTGGAAAAGGTATGAGGCATAGGAGCGACGTGCACAACCGGGGAAGGCACTCCTCACGACTCGCGTAATTTCGCGCTCAAGTCATTCCAGGGTCACTTGATCTCAATATCTTCAGTCAAAATAATGGCAATATCTCCTCAAATACCATAACTTGGAAGAGCTTAGGTTCTGAAATGCTGCGCCATAACAACTCATGGCCACCCAAGTACACCGCGAGCTACTTGTTTCCCACAGCCTTGATAATAAAAAATTCCCTCAGAACCTGACACAAATCCTATTTTCAGGACCATACCAAAAGCACAACAATAATGCCAAAAACACTACTTTGAAACACTCTTCATCCACCTACATCCGCGCACATCCGCACACCTAATGCACAACAAACAACAGCATCTGTCTTCCACTCCCACACACAATTAACCGCCTCAAGCAAGCCCTCCTACTCCCTCAGCCTCATGCCTCATTCTCTTCTCGCAGCTTTCCCGATACACCCACTCATCTCTCCTCCACACCTCCACATCCCCACATCCCACGCCGTTACACAGAACAACCCACACATCACCGTACAAAGTAATCCCACTAGCCCCTGATCTACCCGCACATATCACCCCCATGCAGCCGCATCCTAGCCGCCATTACCGTTATCATTCCCATTCTGGTTTTTGCCATTCCCATCCGTTCCGCGTCCCCAACTTCCATACAAAAGCACATCATATCACGTCAGCACCAAAACCAGCACCATGCACCAGCACATGTATATTAACGCTCTCCCTTCCTGCCACGCTCCGCCCCGCGGACACCATACGGATGCTCCCGGATAAATTTCGAAGAAAAATCACCCGGGATCCACAAATCCCTTACTCAGCCCTCCCTACCATCTCCGCCAAACTACAGTACATCGTATAAAAAAAGAGATGCGTCTCCACATATATATGTAATGGTAATAAACATGGTCCGCCCTCTCCCTCCCCCCCCCCCTTTCCTAAAAGGCGGCCCCCAAAATCTCACCCGCGCCGCCTGTGCACGAACAAAGGCGGTCCCCGCGTGGCTATGCCATGTTGTTTAAATCAACCTCATGGTACACCATCCCATCCCATCCCATCGCCGTCGCCGTCTCCTCCTTTGTCTTTTCTCGTTTCGCTCTTAGCATGTATGGGCACGTAGACAGTACATATGTCACCGTCACATCCACATCCACATCCATGTCCATGTCCATGTCTTGTCATGCATGTCACCAAACCATCAAAACATGTACATGTACATGCGCATCCCCCATAGCACCAAAAAAAACCCCCCACCCTTCCCCCCCGCCCCCCTACCTCCTTATTCACATGGTACTCTACTCTTATTTATCTATCTTACCTTCGTGATCCCGAAACCCAGTCAACCAACCAACCAACCAACCAACCAACCAACCAACCAACCAACCAACCAACCAACCAACCAACCAACCAACCAACCAACCAACCAACCAACCAACCAACCAACCAACCAACCAACCAACCAACCAACCTCTTCTTCTACTCTACTACACTACATACATACCCCTACCCGTCGTTCTCGAAGCGCCCTGCCTAGGTTGCACCACGTGAGCGCAACGTGACTAGCTCCTTTGCACGTGGGACAATGGACAAGCAAGGGTACACCGAGGCGGTACACTAGGTATCGTGTTGAGGGCTGGGTAGCCGCTTGTAACACATGACAACAGTTGAAAAACCGTCGCTGTTGGTAAGAGCTAGTATTCACGGGTTACGAGATTGTGCTACAATCGGAACTGCAGAGGTAGCTGGTGTTTCCATCCTTGCACATGGCAGACATGGCTGGTTACAGGAGCAAAGAAAACGGCAAGTGTTTGTGAGTGCGATTATCATTGATTTGTTTACTATCTACCGGCGCCAGTGTTGGGTCCATTCCCGCACGTTCCCATTTCCCATGAAAGGGGGTATCAAAGCGTCTGTCGTCCAGGGAAAAGATGGAAAAGGAACGAACGCCGGCACGCTATTACCATCGTAGTTGTCGTCATGCCATCGTGTCGTAAAGAAAGAACAAGAAGAAAAGTCAACCATGCATCAAAATATCCAAAGTCCTCCTCCCCCTAGGATCACCCGTCATTATGCACATTACTCCGCCATGTGAGAACATTGGATAGCGTCGAGACAGGTTGCTTAGAGGAGGAGCCAGGCAGCGATACCAGCGGCACCAGCGATGGGGAGGCCGGTCATCTTGGCGGCACCACCAGCAGAGGTTGCAGAGGCAAGGGCGCTGCTGGCAGCCGAAGCGAGGCTACCGGTGGCAGAGGAGGCGCGGGCAGAGGCATCGGACTGAATGCTGCTGGTGGCAGAGGCAAGAGCATTGCTGGCAGAGGACTGGGCAGACTCGAGAGCGGACGAGACGGAGGCAGCCAGCGAAGAAGCATCACTCTGGAGCGACGAGACGAGACTGGAAGCGGAAGCAGAGATTCCAGAGGCCTCGCTGGCAAGGCTGGATGCAACGCTAGTGAGACCGCTGGCGGCGCTCCCAGTGGCAGAGGCAACGGCGCCGGAGGCACTAGCAACGGCGGAGGTGAGGATGGGCAGAGCAGCGGGGACTGAGCCAGAGGCAGCGACGTCTGCGAACATGATCAGCAACTAGGCTGAGGAATGTGGGGGTGGGGTTGACTTACTGCTGCACTGACCAGCGGCCCAGCTGACGGCCTGACCAGCCTCTTCACCACTGCAAGCCTGGGCAGAGCAGTCGCGGACACCGTAGGCCCAGTTGGAGCGGCCGCAGAAGCAGGCAATATCACCGGCGGCGCAGCTGAACTCGGTGTTGGCGATGCGGGCCATGTTGTCGGCACACATTTGCTACCAGGCAGCGTTAGCGTTGTTTGGACAAACAGTTGCGAGCATCGGAATGCAGGAAGAGACAACTTACAGCGCACGATCCAAGGTTCTGGGCAACGGCGGCACCAGCGACGGCAGCAATGATGGCGAAGGACCTCATGGTGACGGCTGTAGCGTGGGTGGTTGGCGTTGAAAGGGGGAGAAGATGTCGAGGTAGAAGCTGGATAGGAGGATAGTAGCTATCGAGGGAGGAGCTTCGGGTGGTGGAGTAGCGTCAAAGGTGGTGGTGATGCAGAGGGTGAGGATGCTTGGTGGAGGAGCAGGACTGGAGCGAGGGCGGGCGTGGTTTATATTGTACACGGGTGAAGGAGAGCTCCTGCCAAGGCAGCGGTGCAAACAAGAGGTCGCGGTAGCGGTAGCGGTGCAGGCGGGCAGCTAGTGGCTGGCAAGAAGAGGCTGGTGCAGCGGTGACGGCAGGCGCGACAGGGATGCAGACCCAGCGCGCCAGGCACCTGGGCACCATCGCCGCCAAACCAAGGCACAGCGCACAGCCATTGGCCAATGGCGCCGTGGCCTTCTCCAGCTTCCAAGCTCCCCGCTACACAGCAATCATCTCGCCGCGGCCGACTACCCGATTCGCCCAGCCGGCCATGCCCCAGCGCAGTACAGCGCAGCGCTCTGCCCACCCGCCCAAGTTGTCATCGCAACCAGTGTCCGCAGCGTCATGCAGCATGCGGTCCTCGAGGCAAGAAAAAATCCTGCAGCGCACAGTCTCACCAGCAGCGTGCGGTCCTCGTGGCACAAGCCAGCCTCGCTCGCTCAACTTGCCCCGGCCCTTCTCCCCACCCAGCCCAAACTTGCTGTCCCCCCGAGGCCACAGAGCGCATACCGCGTGGTAAATGAGGTCCAATCTTGTTTGCAACCAAGCAGCGCCTCTAGAGTGACGTCGCAAACGTTAGCTCAAACCCTCGACAGGCGTGTCCACCAAGTCCTGGTGGATTGCATGCAGGGCTCGCGGTGTGCGCCGGCCACCCCAAGCCTCAACGCCGTTCATTTGCGTTTCACAAAACCCGCCTTTGCCTTCGGTTTCTCCGCGTTGTGCAAGATGAGAGGGGCCGGCGCCTCTGCTTGTCGCGAGAATCTGGATCGACCTGCGTCAAGGATACACGGGGTCGTACCGCTATCCCTTGCCCTCGCATCCCCACGATTGGGCAATCATCAAATTGGTACAATCATAGACCTCAGTTTCATCTCTATTCAAATCGTAGATTTCGCAAATCTTGCATCTCCCAGCTTACTTTACCCTAGGCCTTCGCCTTGACCGATCATTCTATATAGATTTGATGGCCAGGCCGGGTGGGCGGGTGCATCGATCTGGGCCAGAACCCTCCAAGTCGCTCGTGGCCCAATCACCCAGCCTCTGCACTTCCACACTCCAACAACCACACAGCCTCCTGCGGCGCAGGCCCCGTCTACCCAGCCACAGGGGAAATGTGCGTCTTCGAATCGCCTTTGAGCAGACTGGCCTTTTGCCCTGTTTCTCCTTCGCCTCCACCGTCTGTCTGCTCGGCCAGATGCTTCTCTTCCGCCGACGTGATGCAATGCGTATTCGCGCCTATCCAGCGAAGAAGCGGTCAGCTACTGAGTCGCGGGAAAAGCTACTTCTCATTCAAAGCGAAAATAAGCTCACCTAATTTATTGATCGTCTCCATCCACTCATCATAAGGGTCCGAATCGAACACGATACCGCCCTGCGTCCACCAATCCATTAGCACAGTCTCTTTTGGAATAAATGAAAAAGCAAGAAAAAGATCCTCAAACTTACCCCTGCTTGGAGATAGGCGACGCCATCTTTAACAAGCATCGTGCGTAGCGCAATGCATGTCTATCACTAGCATTAGCCACAGCCACCCCTACTATAATGCGGCGCGGAGGAACCATATCCACTCACATCCATGGCGCCCTCGACCTGTTTGTCACCATCGACGCTCCCATAGCCGAAGTAGCCAACGGCCCCGGCATAGACACCGCGCTTTTCCTTCTCCAGCTCGGCGATGAGCTGCATCGCTCGTACCTTTGGTGCACCGCTCACCGTCCCTGCACACATGGCAATGAGCATGCATTCTGCAAGTTTCGAAAATACAACAACTCACCCGCAGGGAAGATCGATCGAAACGCATCAAATCGTGTCTTGCCAGGTCGCAGCACCCCTGACACCTCCGAAACCAGGTGTTGTACATGGGAAAACTGGATTTACAACACATTAGCACGTGAAGTTTTTGGTTCGACGCCGTTGTCCCCGGTCTGCATTGACACAATGACGGAGCACTATACCTTTTGGACAACCATTAACTTGTCAACTCGTGTTGTCAGTGGGTCGCACACGCGATTGACGTCATTGCGCGCTAGGTCGACCAGCATCACCTAAAGGTTCGTGTAAGCTTTCGGTTTGACAGAAGCTCGAGGGTGATGATCCTCACGTGTTCGGCCCGGTCTTTCAAAGAGTTGGACAGCTCTTCAGCCAAGGCAGCGTCTTCTTGCAGCGTCTTGCCTCGCTTGACGGTTCCTGCAATAGGATGTGTGATGATTCTGCCCTGCTCTTCCTTTACCAACAGCTCGGGACTTGCGCCGACTATTTGGAAGTCTTCACAGTCTACGAAGAAGAGGTAGGGTGAGGGGTTGACGTTTCGCAGATTTCGGTAAATGTTGAATGGATTCAATGAGGTCGGCCTTGCGAATCGCTGTGATGGTACCGCCTGGATGATGTTGCCAACGCTGATGTGCTCCTTCAAGGTCTTTACATGGTTCTCGTATCCGTCTTGGCCAATGTTTGACGTATACTCGTTTCCAAGCTGGATCGGTCCTTGCTCTGGTAGAGGGACCTCCTTGTCCTTCAATATGGCCATATATGTCCGGATTGTGGCCTTTGCCTCCTCGTACGCCTGCTCCAGGTCCTCCAGGGTATCCGGAACCTTGACGTATGTTATGACCTTGACTGTCTGCTGGAAGTGATCCAGCGCAACCAACGTGTCAAAGAGCATAAAGAAGCTCTCAGGCACTTTCAGTATGTCCTTCACATCGTCTCGTTTTGTCTTGGGCTCGAAGTATTTGACGCAATCGTATCCTACGTATCCAACAGCGCCACCAGTCATGGGAGGTAATTGTATGGAGGGTACGGTCGCGACTCGGCTCTTTGCGAGCTCCTTCTCGAGAAGTGGGAGGGGGTCGGTTTCCTCGCCATGGCCGGGGCCAGTCTTGATGATCTTTCGTGGATCTACAGTAGAATAAGTATAAGTATAAAGGAATAGTGTTGTACCTGGGTCGCTGACCTGCGCCGATAAAGCTGTATCGTCCAATTGTCTCTGTAGTGGCTGCGCTCTCGAACAAGAATGACAACTTTGACTTTGCACTGGAGTCCAACCATCAGCAAACATTCCAATGCTCCGTGTGATGGCCATAGCCTGCGCTCAAGGCGTCATATCATCCATGCCTCGGTATGTATGCGCTTCCCCAATGAGTCATGGACGTACTTTGCAGAGATCTTGAGGTATATACTCGACGGAGTCAGGAATTCGGCGGATATGGACGAGAAGACAGGAACGAGGTTTGGCGGATTCGGCGACGTGACGGCAGCAGCCAATACCTCGCGGACGGTATCGAGAGACGGCTGAACGCCCAGCTATTGTGGTCATGCGCCCTTAGTAACTCATGTACCCCTCCTTACGCTGGAGCTTACGCGGGCTGTGTGAGACACTTACCTGTGGCGCCATGGTAGCAGAGGGCGAGTATAATCCAATGCGACACGAACACGAACACGAAGGCTGGCAGTGGTGCAAGATGAGCTGTAGTGTATTGTAGAGTCAGGATGCTGTATTGAAGCCAGACTGTCTGAATACTGTATGCCCGGCCAGCCAATCGGTAGTCCGACAAAGTTTCGAACGGAATTTCCACGCCTCGTCCCGCCGACAATGCTGCCTCTGCCCCGCCCTCGTGTTATCGATAAGCACACTCGCAGTGAGCACACCCGCTGACATGCACACGCACGCACGAGCTAGCCGGTGAAGGGACTAGAGCACCAGCCACCAGCCACGCCGTGACACCGCAGCGCTAAAAGCACACAGGTCACGGACAGCACCAGAGCCCACTTTTTCCCGCGCATCATCATGAAGAGCTGTTGGCTTCCTTCACCGTATCGCGGTGTCGCAGTTGCATAGCCTTGCATCGTGCAATCCCTTCATGTCCGCGCCCCCCGTTTTGGTTCCTTTTGTTTATATCATGTCAGCCTGCACGTGTGCGCATACCGTCTGATCTCTCCAGCCGGGACACTGCAAGAGGAGGGACCCGTGGACAGCTAGAGGGAGCTATGTGGCAGGCGCGCGCTCCTCGCTTCGACAGCGCACTCGAGTCTCCGCTCGGCATGGCACGGCCGTGGACGCCCCCGGACACAGATACCGATGCCGCTTCGAGTCCGCGACACGACTACTTCTCGGATCCGTATCAACGGCCACGCGGGGACTGTTCGCCTGTAACGGTGCACCGGTGGGCGCATCACGAAAGCGCCAAAGAGGACAACTACACGGGAGCGGGCGCGCGATGCGATACCCCGACCGAAGACCACCAGCACTTGCGGCCCAAGCCCAAGTCGGTGGCTACAGCACCGGTAGCCGTACCGTATACGCCGACCAAATCGCCACAGTTGCAGTGCACGCTGGACTATGGAAATGCGCAGACACATGGGTTACCGCGATACCCATATACACCGGATAGTTCGCGCATTGTACGTCGCAGCACTGGGCGTGCGCTCTCGCCTATCCCCTGGGACACGTACTCTTCACACTCGTCGTCGCCAGTGCAAAATGCCTTATCGTCGTGTATCGCGCACTTTGAGAATTTGCTGCAAACCCGCCAGCCGGATGAAGACCAGATGGAATACATCGTTGGCCAGTTCGAGGCCATGGCTAGTTATCTCTCTTCGCCAGAAGCGCACTCACCGAGGCCGGATGAGCATGTCTTCACCGAGTCGGAGAACGGACTCGGCATCACCAAGGCTGATGACGGGGACGAAGCAAAACGCGAACACGGGAAAGGAATGAATGAAGAGTATATCGCAGAAGTAGGACGCTATATCGAGAGCGTGAGGGGCTACATTACCGATCTCAAAATGCGCCTCGACGAAGTCAAAATGCTGAATAGCATCCAGCTCGACGTCATCCAGGACCTACGAAGCCAAATGCAAAGTGTCAAACTAGGCATGCAGACTTCACTTGGCTCACAAGAGCCCGACACCAAGTCCCCAGACGATGACATCTCACATCTGCAAATCGTCGATCCGCCAACCCCATCCATCACGGAATTCGGATCTGATTCCACCGCCACACTAGTCAACCCTTCTTCGCTCCCTACTTCACAAATCCTCATCCCCAAAAATACAGCCACACCACCTCAACCACAAACCAACTCGAAACCCGAGCAAACAACCCGCCACGTCTCATTCGACACATCCCTACCCTCCTCTCAACACACACATCGCACCCTCATCACCATTATCCACAAACCGCAAAAACGCAGTTTCTGGTCCTCGTTTGCAGAGGCATTGGATCAGTTTGGTGCATTGTTGTTCGAAGAGGAGTAATGTGATCTTGCCTTGTCCAAATATAGATTACTGCTTCGGTTGTTCTGGATGGACCGGTTTATTACCATGTGGCCTGGCGTATTGAGCTAGGGGAGAGGTCGACGGTTTGTGGCTTCATGTGTGACTGTTATGAATTTTAATGACATGATGGGTGTTGGGGTTGGCAAAGTTGATCGAGTCGGGGATATGATTCCATCTATTGATGATTGCGTTTTCGTTTGCGTTTGCGTTTTCTTTCCTTTCTTTTCTTTTTGCATAGCCATTGGGACAGTACTAGTACGGCATAGCACCGGCGCTGCGGACTTTTTCTTTTCCTCTTTGCTCTCCTCGTATTCTTTCGTTTTGGGGGTTGAGATTGAATCTTTTTTCTTTACATGATCTTTGGATCGAAACTTTTCGGTTTTCCTTACATGTTTGTAGTTTTGTCAGTGGACTGGTCGAGTGGCTGATCTCTTTTTTTGTGTTTGTGTTTGTTAGTCGAGGGCGTTTTTGGATACCCTACCCTCCTGATCCTGCGTGGTTGTCTCGAGACACATACTAGTCGTTACTCTTTTCCTTTTTCGCTTTGCAACATAGCGTCATACGCGGTCGCGATACCATCTTTAGCCATTTCCATTACTTTTTGTTTATGTATATAGATATATATAGATATATATTTATTACAATTACGTCCTACCACTCAACAACAACACCAGATTTGAAGTCGTGCGAGTTCAGTATCCCCATCTACAACTTCGCCAGCGCCGCCTTTCCCCCATCTACCTTCTTCCCCTCCCTATCAAACCACAGCTTCTCCCCGCTCCTCAGGCTCTCCTGCAGCGCAACTCCAATCCGCACAGCCTCCATGCTACTCTTCAAATCTATAGGCACCGTCTTGTTCTCCAACACCGCATCTGTAAACTGTCTCGCCTCCTCTACAAACGCCGTCTCGAATCTCTCATAGTAGTTCTGCGGGATCTCCCTACTAATACCTGCACTAGTGTGACTCTCCAGCAACCCCGTCATGGGATTCGCATTTACGCTCAATTTTCCCTTTGTTCCGATGATCTCAGTCATGTCGTGTTGACCAGGGGGGTTCATCCTGGAACTGTAAAAGTATGCGATTTGGCCGTCATGAAACTCCACAACACCAACGCCGTTGTCAACATCGCCGTACTTGGCGAGGTCGGGCTCAAGGGCGGTAACACCGAAAGCAACAACCGACTTTACTTTGGGAAGCTGAGCGCCACGCGTGTCGGCGGAGAAGTACCACAGTGCGAGATCGATGTCGTGGATATTGCAGTCGACAAAGATGCCGCCAGAGAACTGGGCATATTCGACGAAGAAACCAGAGGGATCGTATTTGTCGCAGGTTTGGGAGCGGAGGATGGTGGGGCGGCCGATGGAGCCGTTGAGTGTAAGGTTGTAGGCGTTGACGTATGAGGCATCGAAGCGGCGGGAGAAGCCACACATGACCTTGATGTGAGGGTTGCGAGCTGCGGTTTCGAGGACTTGTTGGCACTGCGGTAGCTGTTAGCTTATGCTCGATTGGGCGCGGGCAATGTATGGAGAGTACGTACTACGTCCAACTTTGTGCTCAAGGGCTTTTCGCACAGGACATGTTTGCCTGCCTCAATTGCCTTGATAGTCTGTTCCGCGTGCGCAGTGGTGACAGTCGCAACGCAGACAGCTTCGAGGCCCTCATGCTTGAGCAATTGGTCAAAATCAGTATAGATCTTGACACCCCATGGTTCAAGGTTCTCCTTTGCCCATGCTTGCTCCTTTGGGTCAGGTGTGAATGCCGCCACGAGCTCTGCCTTGGGTGTGCGGTGGAGGAAGTGGTTGGCATGGCGAGCGCCCATGCGGCCTAAGCCGGAGACCGCAATGCGAAGTCTGCGAACGGGTTGAGCCATGATTGCGGCGGCGATTAAATTCTGTAATGTTTGGAGAGCAAGGAAGAGGCTGTGGCGAAGATGATGAGGCGTGAATGGAGCTTTGCAGAAGATGTTATAAGTAAGAGACCGAGCTCGAATACGCGTCGTCGAGTACACCGCTCTTGCCCCAGATAAATCTCCTGGCCATAGCGTTCAGGGTCCAAGCTAGACCTCAACTCGCAAAGAGGACCAGATTCTGAGCCGTTTACCCATCACCAACTTCCATGTTCAACATCCAAAGTCCTCTTCCTCCTCCATAGACATCTTTTCCATGGTCTTCAATCTACCGTAGGCAAGTTCACCGAAGCCTTCTAGAAGGGTCTTGGCCCGGACGGTACAACCGCTTCAGTAGTGCGCGGAACCGGCACAACAAGACAACAATGGAATACGTGTACGCGACATCGTGATGTGAACGTACAGATGTTTTGCATCCAAGTGTGGAGAATTGCGGAGTTGGTGTTACTTCAAATACGGGG
This sequence comes from Plenodomus tracheiphilus IPT5, assembly GCA_010093695.1. Taxonomy (NCBI): domain Eukaryota; kingdom Fungi; phylum Ascomycota; class Dothideomycetes; order Pleosporales; family Leptosphaeriaceae; genus Plenodomus; species Plenodomus tracheiphilus. The sequence goes on from MU006328.1 coordinate 176,274, forward strand.
CTGATTGCACGACTGACGGGGAAAATCTCCCCTTTAGGCTACAGAACAGCAGTGCTGCCCCGCAACGTTGAAAAGAGAACGTGGGCATGAAAGCCTATCCCGGCACGAGTCTTGGCCAATCTCATCGTCTTTGGAAGTACTATTTTGGGAGGGTTAGCCGGCGAGGCTGATGAACGTTTGAGAATGGAGATCTGGGGCATCACCCGCCGGGAGCTTTCATAGGTTGCAAGACGGCAAGAATCCCCGCCAACATCACTAATCCTGTTGCGTTTGCTGTTTACTGAACATCGATATGGAAGGAGTGCGCAGTCTGTCAAGCATATCGATCGATTCTAGATTGCACCACTAAGAGCCTCTACAGGTTCGACTTGTCCTCCTCGCCGGTCTCTAGCACTACCTTGATGACAAGCTTTCCGCTATCATCCTTGGTCCGGCCAGCCATGTCGAATGCCTCTACTGCTGACTCTAGTCCACGGTACCTGTGGGTCACTAACGCCGAGAAGTTGGGGTAATCTGGGCCTGATTTTGACACTACCTCGATGCCTGTTGGGTATGTGTTGGCGTATCTGAAGACACCCTTGATGTCGACCTCGCGGAGAGCTGCGGCAGAGATGGGGAGGGTCTGGATCGGTGTGCCCATACCGATCAAAAGGACTTGACCTCCTGGACGTGTTGCCTGCTACTATCAGTAAAGCAGCGGGACATGGAGGGCTCTGCAACTTACGTATATTGATGCTTGTACGCATGAAGGTACTCCAGTACACTCGAATACAGCATCTACCTCTCCAATCTCACCACCACTTTCCTTTGTTATCTTTCCAATATCAGCCGCTGTTTCCTTCGCAATCTGGAGCTGCTCCTCTATTGTTGCTCCTCGCTTCATCGGCACTGTGAAATTTCGGTGCGCAAACTTGTTCTCCACGGCAAAGTTTACCCGTCCTTCGTCGATATCTGCAATAACGACGGTTCCAGCGCCAGAGGTCTTCACCATAGCAGCTACTAGTAGGCCTACGGCGCCAGCGCCGAAGACAAGCACTGTTGAGCCGGGTGCAAGTTGCGCTCGTTTCGAAGCTTGAATCGCTACGCCCAGCGGCTCGAGAAGTGCACCGAGATCAAGCGACACGTCTTCCGGAAGTCTGCAGAGCATCAGCATATGCCACATGTCAGATCAGGGCAAGGACTCACTTATGACACCAAGCAGCAGGGTGGTTAATGCGATCCTGCAAAGTCCCCTGTGCATGTGGGAATGACTTTGCACTACTCCTGAACCTCATCGCCTTGCAAATGTTATACCGCCCCTCTTTACACCTATCACATGTATCGCAAGGCTGCCCAACTTCCAACGCAACTTTATCACCCTTTTTGAAGCCTTGCACCTCGGATCCTACACCTACAACCACACCGGCTGACTCGTGGCCGAGCGACATGGGCTCTTGCACGATAATGTCGCCATTGCGGTAGTGTCGGTAGTAGTGGAGATCTGAGCCGCAGAGACCGGTGCTACGGATGCTGATTTGGAGTTCTGTAGGGCTGGGAGGGAAGAGGGAGCGTGTTTCCTGAGTAATTTTATGAGCGATGCCTTTTTGCCTGAGTGATGGGAGGTAAACGTACGATTCTCAGGTCTTTTGCACCATGTAGAACTGAGGCACGGATCTCTTTCGCGTTCTCGACGAGGCCTGGAGTCTTCTCTGTAGTCATTTCGGCGTTGGGTTCTCTTCAGTGAAGGTATGATATCGTGGATTGACCTCTCGAGGGTGAACAGGAGCAGCAAGACGATTGTGAAGGACTGAATGGAATGAAGAGTGCAAATTGAAGGTGAGAAGAAACAGATTCAGGCTATTACGCGACCAACCCAAGATCTCAAGTCCACTCGGCGGACTTTACCCAGAAGCTACAGCACAGCAATGGAGACAAATACCTCCCTCGGCGTTTGAAATAGCGGGACTTCAATTGCCGACGCGTGTGGTGGGGTAGCTTTCCGAGGCAGTTCCGACTACTCAAGCGCCACGCATCGCACTGTTGTTTGCTGGAAACTTCATCCGCAAAGTTTTTTGGTTTTGCTGGTTAAACTATCTTTGCGCACTCAATTACCCCTGATCTGTTCGTGCTTCATAAGTAAATAACGTTTCTTGAACATCAACCCTCACTTTGTACCTCATCGTACGTCACTCGTCATTCCGAAACATCACGACCGACAAGCACAGCAACAAAACATGGCCACCGTGCAAGAACTCTTCTCCCTAAAGGGCCAAACCGCCCTCGTGACAGGCGGAACCCGAGGAATCGGCCAATCCATGGCCCTCGCCCTCGCAGAAGCAGGCGCAGACATCCTCCTCGTCCAGGTACACACACGCACCACCCATTCCCCAACCCTCCCACCACCTCTCTAACAAAACCCCCAGCGCGACACCAGCAACCAAACCACCAAACAAGCCATCGAGGCCCTCGGCCGCACAGCCCAAATCTACACCGCAGACCTCTCCTCCCCCTCCTCCATCACCGCCCTGCTCCCCACCATCCTCGCCGACGGCCACAGAATCCACATCCTCCTCAACTGCGGCGGCATCCAAAAGCGACACCCAGCCCACCAATTCCCAGACGCAGACTGGGACGCAGTCCTCCAAGTAAATCTCACCTCCGTCTTCCAACTCTGCCGCGACGTAGGCGCACACATGCTATCTCAATCCCCCACCCTCCCTTTATCCCGCCGCGGCTCCATCATAAACGTCGCGTCGCTACTTACTTTCCAAGGCGGCTTCACGGTCCCCGCGTACGCCGCGTCTAAAGGTGGTGTCGGGCAGTTGACCAAGGCCTTGTCGAATGAGTGGGCGGGACAGGGTGTTAGTGTCAATGCGATTGCGCCGGGGTATATAGCGACGGATATGAATGAGGCGTTGTTGAAGGATGAGAAGAGGGCGGAGAGTATTTTGGCGAGGATTCCGGCGGGGAGGTGGGGGAAGCCGGAGGATTTTAAGGGGGTGGTGGTTTGGTTGGCGAGTGCGGCGAGTGCGTATGTTAGTGGGGAGATTGTTACTGTTGATGGGGGGTGGATGGGACGGTAGGTTTGTAAGTAGTTTGATCTAATAGGTAGTTGTCGATGCATAAGTTGTTTCACTATACTTGAATCATTCGCATATTATAAGGAAGAGAATGTGGGTTAAAATCATGATAATAATCAATCACTTCCATTTATTGGGTATAGCTTTTATATGTCTCCCTCCTCACAACTTGCTCCAACCATATACTCAACCGCTAAGATCAATACCCTCTGGCTTATCAGGGAATCCAGCATTGACGCCAAACGGCGGGTACACATAGCGCGTAACACCCTTGACCTTGTGGATATTCTCCAACTTTGCAACGTCCTCAGCGTCAAGCGTAATCAGCTTCCGGTTCTCGTCGATGCGCGATGGAGTAACGGATTTCGCCAATACAGACGAGTTGCGCGCAACTAACTTCGTATTAGTCTTCTGCTCGTAGTGTGATTTTCAGAAGGACAAAACTTACGGTGATAACTCAACAACACAACCGCCGGCCCAACACTATGCTTCTTCGCCACCTCATTGACCACCTCGTCCTTGAACAATGGACTTCCAGTGCTGCCCAACGGACTATACGCCGAAATATGAATTCCCTTCTCTTTGCAGAAATCAACAACCTCCTGCTGCGGCAATAACGGGTGGTTCTCAATTTGGTTGACGGCAGGCACAATGGTGGCCTTTGCAAGCAGCTTCTCCATGTATTTTACAGAGTAATTGGCTACGCCAATGGCTTTTACCTTGTCCGGGTGCGATTTAATAAGGGATTCGAGGTTCTTCCATGTGTCGATGTGGGTTATGGATGTGTCGATGTCGCGGGAGCCGTCGGGGTGTTTGGGGAAGAGGGGGTGGTTTCCTATGGTTTCATTAGTCAGGGGGGTTGATCGGGTGGTTGTTGTGATACAACGTACCATTGGGGTTCATGGGAACAGGCCAATGCATGAGGTACAAGTCCACATAGGGTGTCTTGAGCAGATCCAGACTCTTTTGTAGACCCTCCTCAGCGCGGGTGTGGAATGTGCACCATAGCTTGCTGGTGATGAAGAGGTCTTCGCGCTTCACGATGCCCCGCGAGATGACATCTTGCAGCGCCTCGCCGACCTCGTCTTCGTTTTGGTAGCAGAAGGCGCAGTCAATGTGTCTGTAGCCAGCCTCAATGGCGTGGGTAACGGCCTTCTTGACCTCGCCGGGCGCAGACTGCCATGTTCCCAGACCCAGAGCGGGGATGGAGGCGCCAGTGTTGAGGGGGATTGCAGTGTTCATGGTGGGCTGGGGATGGAGGATACTATCTGGGGTGCTTTTGAGGATGAGGTTTGCAAGAGCGGGATTCATCTCAGGTGCATGCGGGGGTGATTATGTATATAATATGGGAGTGGGGTATGCTGACCAGGGCAGTCTGGCCGTTGCTTGGGAGTCGATTATTGTTGACCGACGCCCGCCACCTTCTCCGTGGGGTGGCCACGCGCTGGGCTGGCGGCAACCATACAGGTTACGCCACTTGTGATTGACTCTTTATTTCTTCCGCTGGCCGACGCGTGCCCCGCCAAAGGCTGCCCCGCCGGCATAGCTTCAGACCGACGACAGCCCGGATTATCGTTGATACGTCGCATGGGTGGTTGAGCTGTAAGCAAGAGTTTTCGCATTGGGGGGACATGCCCAGACGCCAGCTGCGCTTGGGGTTGCGGTCGGGGAAGGAGATACCGAGCATCACGTGCAGCGGGACGAGCAACACGTGCACTGTGACGAACAACACGTGCAGAGGGAAAGGACCCTTTCTGCTCGTCATCTTGCAGCCCTTCCGCATGATCAGCAGCCCGTCTCCGCCACGTCTCAGCCATGACAGGCGGCCCGGCCGCAAGAAGCGGCGAAAATTACCGAGTCGAGTGAGCAGCGGGCGTTATTGTAACACCGGACCGCTAGCGCACAGGCGAAGCGTTCACTCCCGTTGAACGGTGCCAGGACTAAGAATTCACAGCCAACCACCATCTCAACATTGCCAACTTGGACCCGTCAGCCCTTGTTTTCCAGAACTCCAGATCTATTCTCCGGACTCCACATGCGGATTGCCGGTCGATGTCGCACGGCGCGAATTGCCTCACGCTCTTTTGTTTGCTGATTTGGGAGCCTACGACTGCGGAGAATCCTCGTTGAGGTGGAGCTAGTCTGTCGTGCTGTGAGAACTCTGTCGCAGTCGACAGGCTGGGGCCACGTCGGGCGCGATGGTGTTTGCTGTTTCTGGCAATGTATGGAGATGGGCTGTTGGTGGATAAGTATCTCTCTTTCTTCGCACATGTACCTTGGATATTCAAACAACTTCATCATCCATCTTCAACTTCTTTCTATAGAACCATACACAAGCTACAAGTCATCAATACATACTCAGCGTTGGAAAAATATCCCATATCATCCTTTCATCCTTACCACACAATGGCACCAGGCGCTATCTTCGAGGAGCCCAACGTGGCCGAGCCCTTCAACAACCACCGTGATGGTCTTGCTCTCGAAGCCACATCCGACATGATCGACGACGTCAACGTCCTCAAAGCCACTCTTAAAGTCAAGAACGGCACCGCCACACAGAAGGAAAAAGACATCTACGAACAATCACAATTCGATGCTGAGAAGGACAAGACACAATTCCGTCAGTACGAGGAAGCCTGCGACCGCGTCAAGAACTTCTACCGCGAGCAACACGAGAAGCAAACCGTAGCCTACAACCTCAAGGCCCGCAACTCTTTCTACGCAAAGACGCGCGCTGAGATGACAATCTGGGAAGCAATGGAGAAGCTCAACACACTCATTGACGAATCTGACCCCGACACCTCCCTCTCCCAGATCGAGCACCTCCTCCAATCCGCCGAAGCCATCCGCCGCGACGGCAAGCCCCGCTGGTTCCAGCTCGTCGGCCTCATCCACGACCTCGGCAAGCTTCTGTTCTTCTACGAGGCCCAAGGCCAATGGGACGTAGTCGGCGACACATTCCCTGTTGGCTGCGCCTTCAGCCCCAAGATCATCTACCCCGATACCTTCAAGAACAACCCCGACTTCGACAACGAAATCTACAGCACTGAACACGGAATCTACACACCAGGCTGTGGACTCGACAACGTCATGTTGAGCTGGGGACATGACGAGTACCTCTACCACATCATGAAGGCACAGAGCACTATCCCTGATGAGGGGCTGGCGATGATTAGGTACCACTCCTTTTACCCATGGCACACGGGTGAGGCGTATGGCTGGATGATGAACGAGAAGGATCAGAGGATGTTGGAGGCTGTCAAGGCATTCAACCCGTATGATCTTTACAGCAAGAGCGATGAGGTGCCCAAGGTTGAGGACTTGAAGGTATGTTTGCACTGCTTCCCACCCATGCTCTTGATACACAAATGACTAACGGTGTTCAATAGGATTACTATATGGACATTATCGATGAGTTCATTGGCAAGGACAAGAAGATCAAGTGGTAGATGACGGTCTTGGAGTAACGAGTTTCTTTTGTTTCTTTTTGTTAGATGTCTCTCATACATAGCACGGAGTGCCAGAAAGGCCCGTGAGTTTTCTCTCATAACAATATCATCCACATGTGTCCGACCAATAGACACATTCTATCACACTCATTCGACTCTTTGTGCAACTCAAATGCCTGCAACCTACCTTCAAGCCATCACGACTTTAAACCAGCGTAAACGTCTGTGCCTCATCTGTACCCCACCCTTTCACAGCCTCACCCAACATGACCCCGTCTACATAACAATCCCCCACCACCTTATACTCTCCCAACCCCTCATCCAAACACTCCAAAACAATCGGCACACTACACCCATGCAACACCACAACCAACGACCCAACCCTCGCTCCAAACGCAGGCGCAAGTCCCAACCTCCCCTCCTCACCATCCCCCACCCCCTTGGTCCGCATGAACCTCCTCCCCCTCCCCACCGACAAGCAAAGCCCTAACGCCTGATCAAAATCAACCATCTCATTAAATTCCTTCCACGGAAATGTAGTCGACGTATCTTCCACATGCTCCGCGCCATTCGCCGCCACCACGCTCAAAAAACGCAACATATCCCCTCTTGTCCAGTGCTCCAACCCCCCAAGCGCTGTTTTAATCTTATCCACAAGACCATCAAGATACGCATTATCCGCTTCAACAGTCTCGGATTTGAAATCCCAATACCGATTAAACACGGCATCGCTCGCAATACGAGCAATCGTATCGACAACCCTTCCTTTGACTACTAACCGGTCTTCCGGCGGCACATCGCCTTTATACGTCATTGAACAAGGGTTCTGAAATACATGTTTACGCCCCCCACACGCATTCCAGTGAACAACATACCCCAACGTCCTGACCCCTCCCACCGCCAGCCGAAACGGCGCCTGCAACGGCCACGCACTCCACGACGGCACCCACGACGGAAACCCCCTCAACTCATCCGGCGTCTTTGTCAAAAAATCATCCAGATTAGCAGACCACAGCGATAAGAAATCTAGACTCCCATACCGCTCCGCCAACATTGCTGCAAAGCGCGTGAAGTTGCTGCGAATCGAGGTGTGGAAATCAGGTTGGAAGGGTGCGTCTTGGTCCTGTAGTAGCCCGAGGAATGCGTATAAACTGTCTTGGAGGTATTGTGTGGTAAATTGTGAAGAAACTTCATGCATTGTTCTTAGGAACCGGAGGGGTTGGGGTTCGGTAAAGGGGCGGAGACGCATGTTGAGTAACATATTGTAACTCGTGTGTACAACAGTGTTATCATCATCGTCGTCGCCAGCGGCCAAGGGTACAGTGTGCATGTCGAAGAGGTCTTGGCTGCTAAATGTTGTTTCGCCTGCGAGAACAAGGATGTCCCTTGCGAGGAGGAATTCTTGAACTATCCATCCCCGTGTGAACCATGGTCTTGTCCAGAATTTGCGGATCGAAGGGCCGAATTTGGGGTCTGTGGGGGCGGTGGGGGAGAATGTGCTGCGGACGATCAAGTAGCGGCGCTCGGAGTTATAGGTTGATGATCCAGGTGTGATGCGTTCCCGGTCTTCGTAGGTTCCTATCCATTGAGCGAGGTTGTTGAGGTATTCTCTGCAATTCTCGCTGTGGGGGTCGGCGGGGCCGGTCCAGACGATGACTCTTTTGGCGAGGGTGTAGATTTGCGACATGCGTGAGACTTGGATGGAACGTTCTGCTACAGCGACGTCGTCCGAGCCTTGGTTGATACAAAGTTGGTCGATCCAGAGGAGGTCTGTTGTGGAGTGCTTCAATAGACATGGTAGGGCTTCGGTTAGGTTCTTGGTTAGACCGATGATTTGGGCATTGCTGTTGTCAGATTCGTTGATGGGTAGCCCGGATATGCGGAGAGGTGCACCCCATTGGTAGGAGATTGCTTCGTATTCTAGTGGAGGTTCGTTGGATCTGGGCGGTAGTGATTTGTGGATGAGGCTGTAGGTCGGAACGCGGGTGTTGTCGGTGGGGTTGATCTCCCATGTAATTTGGAGGAGACGGATTTGATCCTCTTCCAGTGCACCGTACTGGTACGTCGTAGCTATTCCAGGTGTAGCCATGATAAGGTAGTTGCAGGGAGGGCGGTAGGGTTCGGGGCTGAAATGCGGGGCACTGGGGCCAGTAATCAAGGCGTTCGCTCAAAGTGAGCTATAGCGCCACAATTACACTTTAAGTTAGTGCTGGTGTAGACATGTTACCCAATGTGGCCAGTTACAGAATGTCACGGGATCGGGTAGGAGTAAGAGTAGGTGTAGAGCAATCCTGCACCCTCGTCAAGGAAGCAGTACCTGGTACTATGAAGGGTATTAGATCCACTTATGACGAACAAACGAACGGTGGGGAGTATTCGTCCAGTGGTAAAGTATGTTTCATGTCGTGTAGAAATAGTTGGTCCTCTTGGACGTAGACGAGCTCAAGCCAGGTTTTCGAGTTTTCCTCCTTCGAACGGCGTTGGAGGCCGTAGTGCTCGTCGTAGAACGCTATGAAACTCTTGACTGCATCCAAACCTAATACGCAACAAAATTGAGAAGGCTATCAGCATCCCACTGATATCCTAAATCAGCTTTACCCTATGCAAATGGCATTTGGTAGCCTCCATCTCAAAGCCTATTCAGAACGTACTGCAACAGTTTGACAGGTCGGAGTAGAAGAAATGTGGCGGAATAGTAATTTCTAAGCTGTTGAGTCGATCTGATGAGGCTGAGCCGAGGCTGAGTCATCTTGTGCAGTGGATATAATCTCTACGTTGGCATAGTGAATGGTCAAATAAGGATAGCTGTACCAGACCTTCCACTGCAATCACCACGAGCATGCAGCAAACATAATTCGTAGGTTTCCAAACCCTGCTAAATTTCAGGGCCGTACCGCGTTGCGTCCGTTTTCGAAACTCCAATCAAGACCGAAAATGACATCGATCGCTGCGCGGAGTGAGACCGGTGGCTCAACGGACGGATGAATGGCCGCGATACAAGAGGAGACGTTAGCACCGCGAGTGCCGAGTGCGATTCCACGAATAGTCTCGCGGAGTACACTCATCGCCCCTCAGCACCAATCGAAAGATGCAGATGGGCTTGCGGTATGAGGAGCGTAGAAGATAAAGTACAAGTATACAGTGAGTTGTCATACAATTGGGCGGAGGACCCGCCGCAGCACGGGCCACTCAGACCACGGGTACCAATGACGCACCAATGTTCAACCTCCTTTGAACTCCTGACCATCACTCACTCGATGGGCCCAGAATCCCACAGACCTCGCCCCTGAAGAGATCGATTCAACAAAATCGCTGCATTGACAAACGGAAGTCAGGAAACAAACGAAAACATGACTGGACTCAGGAGGGGGACCCACATATTGTTTCATCGACGACGCGATGATTCCAAGAACATCCGGCAGACCAAACAACGCAACTCAAGCCTTAACGTGTGAGCGTCCAAGCGCTTCGGAGTCCTCTCGGTGTTGATGCATAATTCAGCTTGTTACAGGCCTGGCAAAAGGCGCATGTGGGAGCACCTTCTTGCGCCACATTGATCTTGTCGCCAACCTCTACCTATCGTTGTCATACTAGGGACTCATCAGCGACTACTAATTCTGGCATGACGGCCATCAAGCTCTAGCGCTGCATTCCATGCGTTTAAGCATTTTACCCCAGACTACAGGTCCAGGTACCCAGGTCTGAGTCGACAATTCCCTTTTAGCCAGTAACCGCAGATCCACACCAGGGACCATCTGACCACGAGGACGCGACGCCATCACCACTCCATCGCGCGAGGTGCCGAAAGCTTTTTGTATTGTGTGCTTCAATTCGCTCGCTTCAATGCGTTCCTCCCGAGGCGACTGGGTTTGTTCATGTACCCCAGACCGCCACCGAACAATATTGCATGAAACAGGCCAGGGTCACGGCAATTGACCCTGTCCGATTTCCACCAGGTAAATTGCAACAACGGATGAAAGGACCACTTGTGCACCAGACGAGGCGAAACAGCTCTGCATACCCCACATTGCATATAAGTGCTGTTATACAGAGAGGCGATTTTGCCTAATAAGCGGCGTCATCAACATCCCGATTTCCTTTATATACTTTGGTCCACGACTCCCAAATCTAATCACCACGCCACCTGCAAGACCTGACTTCGACCAAGACCAAAGACCACAAACCAAGCCACCAACATGAAGTTCACCACAGCTGCAGCCCTCTTCGTCGGCCTTGCCTCCGCCAACCCCGTCGAACTCTCTGAGCGCCAGAGCTGCCCGAAGGTCTACATTTTCGGTGCTCGTGAGACAACAGTTGCCCAGAGCAATGGATTCGGAACTGGTGCTGGCCTTGTAAACCAAGTCAAGGCTGCTTACTCCGGTGCTGGTGCTGAAGCCATTGTCTACCCAGCTTGTGGCGGACAATCAAGCTGTGGTGGCGTCAGCTACGACAACTCTGCTTCCCAGGGTACTGCGGCCGTTGTCAAGGCTGTCACTGCTTACAACCAGAAGTGCCCTAGCACCCAGATCGTGCTCATCGGCTACTCCCAGGTATGACCAACTTCGAGGAAATAGCGATGCTTCAAACTAATCTGAATAGGGTGGTCAAATCATGGACAACGCCCTGTGTGGTGGTGCTGGCGCAACCCTCACCGGCAACGCCTTGGCTGCCGTGAAGGCTGCTATCTTCATGGGTGACCCACACAACCGCAACGGCCTTCCTTACAATGTTGGCACATGCACAGCTGGAGGCGTAAGTTTCCTCCCAAAACCTCTCCATATCATGTCCGAAACTAATAAATTTCCAGTTTGCTGCCCGCCCAGCTGGCTTCACTTGCTCCCCAGCCAATACCAGCATCATCAAGTCTTACTGCGACGCCGCTGACCCATACTGCTGCAACGGCAATGATGCCAACACCCACCAGCAGTACGTCAACAAGTACGGCTCACAGGCCCTGACTTTCATCAAGAGCAAGATCACTGCATAGATGCGTGTCTCCGATGATTAGCCTCTCTCTGTTTGGTCTAGGCCTGATGTATGATCCAAAACTATATGTTCTATGTAAATATCAAATAACACAATATGTATATGTCCACGAACATGCTTCATCACTTGATTATACACGATCTTTGTTACCAACCAATTCCAACCAAGACGCTGGTCACCAAACCCTGCTTAATTTCGATGTGCTTTTCACGATCCCTCGCCACCTTTTCACAAACTCACAAGTTTGATTTCTCAGATAGTACGCTGCAGAATATCCTCCAACTGGTGTCATACCGCTGCATTAATCATCGAGACTCTATCACAATCCCATCTCATTTCGACCTCCGAAAAACACTCAACTTCCCAAACGCCATAACAATGCCTAATCGCACAATTGACTCATCTCACTCTTATCTACAACTTGGACTTTGGCCACTTATCCAACAAATCCGCCATCTCAAACCTCGGCCAATCTGGGTTCAGACTGGGCGCCGGCCTTTCGCGGTCCCAAGCCCACTTCTCCTTCAACTCGGGCGTAAGATCATCCTCCAACATCTTGACTACATACTTGCCAAGTACAGGGAAGAACTTGTATCCGTGGAAGGAGCCGCATGTTGCGACGTACAGACCCTTTGCGCCGGCGTGTGGGGAGATGATGAAGTCGGATGAAGTCGTGAATGCGTCCCTTTTGGGCTTGTTAGTACGATTTTCAGTGTCAAGTGGGTGGAATGACTTACCAGCAAATACGGTGCTTGTCCATTTTCCAGTTTGCACCGTTCTTGCCGTAGAAGACATCGTTTGCGTGGCTGATATCCAGTTTCAGTGGGCCGGGAACGTCCCATTGATTGTAATCTTTTCCTGAGGGTGGTGCGGAGACAAATCGACCTGGTAGGACTTCATGTGTGTTCTTGAAGATCTTCTCACCCCACCATTTCAATTCGCGGTCCTTTGTTGGGGGTAAACTGCCGATGAAGGGTCCGTATGCTGCCGTGTAGCCTTGAACTCCAACGGGCATATCCTTGAATCTTTCGTAGGACTTCTCGTCGAGTGTGGTCATGCCGGTGGTGATACCTCCGGCTACTATCCTGCCGCCGGCACGGAGATTGGTGTTTCCGCTTGCCTTTGCTGCTTGTTCTAGCAGCTTGGCTGTATATGCGCCAGTTGATAGGATGACGTTTGTTGCTGAGATGGTGTTGCCTTGCTCAGTCTTTACTCCTGTGCAGATTCCGCTGTTGTCGAAGGTCAGGCTATCGACCTTTTGTGTGATATACTTTACACCCCGCTCAATTGACCACTTGGTGACGGCCCGCAATGAATCGCCAGCATTCGCCCAGCCGCTTGACTTGTTGACAAGCACACTCTTCGCACCGTCGTAGTTGGCATCTTCAAAGAGTCCACCGAACATCTTCTTTGCCTCTTCGATGGTGACGGATTGTAGATCCGCCGCACGCCCGAGCTTCTTGTAGTTGTTTATGACTTCTTGTGCGTAGTCTGAACGGCAGACCCAGAAAATACCAGTCTCGTGGAAGTAAGGTTGCCAAAGAGGGTCCTCCTTGAAGATATCCTGGGCCTCGAGTGCAAGTTGGCAGTAGACAATGTCGTCGTAATCCGCGCGCACGACCTTGTTCCAATCCCAGGATGCTGCTACACGGTTGTCGGCGTCCCATGCATCTTGATCAACAATCGTGACCTGTCGATCCGGGTACTTCTTGATAAGATGGTATGCAGTCGAAACTCCGAAGACGCCCGCGCCAACGATGAGATACGATGGTTTGCTTGCTGACATGTTGTTCAGAATCCAAGGCTTTTCGTCGCAGTTCATAGAGTAAAAGGAGTGATTGTTGCAGCAATGAGCCGCCTCAAAACCACTGACCATCGTATTTATATCTACGCATATCCGTGCCTATCGTTCCACATCCCAATGCGGCTTACACGAAGAGTGGGCCGTTCTCGGCCACGCTCTGAGTGGTTGTGGTGCACTAAACGCGGGGCATTCGTGGAGGTTGTTTCCTCATCGAGCAAAGCTTTGCGACGGCCGATTCTTCGACGTTTCCCGACGCCCTCTATCGACTTGGTCCGCCGGCTGCAATGGCTTTTATTGGACATGGCGGACTAGAGTCGGCTGCGTATCTGATGATACGGATAGTCGTTGACTTGTGTAGTCGTCACCGACGGTTCCGAGATGTCAGGTCGCCGCGTCTAAGCGAGACGCTGATGCTAACCTCATCTGGCAATCCAGCGCGATGAAGGATATTGTCATCCTTTCTACAATGTACTAACGAACAGGGAAGCAACGGAAACTGAAAAGTATAAATAAAGAGAGGCTCTCAAGATTAACGTGGAATTAAGAGTATTCTACTTCAGCAATTACATACCTCATGCAAATTCAAGGCTCTATTGTCCAGCGTCATCCTCAGCATATTAGTGTTCTCTTTTATCATATTTTGCCTACAATAGTGTGCTGTAAAGTCTACAAGAATATTTCAAGGTCTGATAGTAGTGAAGCGGCTGCGACAAAAGATACAAGCTCCTTGGTGTCCACGTCATACGGTATCCTTCTCTAGTAACTCGCAATCTACTCTAAACTACAGTCACCGTCCCATTACCCCTCAAATCACTAGAACTAGCTCCAACATGCACAACAAACTCCCCCTTCTCAACCACATACTTCATTTTCCTGTCCCACAAGCCCCATTGTGCTACATCGAGTTCCACGCTCACATCTACAGTCTCCCCAGCTTTAATCAACACCTTCTTGAAGCCCTTTAGTTCCTTGTTGGGCACGACTACGCTGGCAATCACATCTTGCACGTAGAGTTGAACAACCTCTTTACCATCGACTTCTGACTCGTTGGTGATGCTAACGGTGGCAGTGATCTTGTCGTCGGCACTGGCTTCGGTCTTGGAGAGTGTGACATTGGAGTAAGTGAAGTTGGCGTAGGAGAGACCGTAGCCAAATTCGTAGAGTGGTTGAGGAGTGTTGAGCACGTATTGGTGGCCGAATTGCAGTGTGCCGTTGGGAAGGATTGCGCCAGCATCGGTCGAGCGGCCGGAGTTCAGGTAATCGTAGTACACTGGGAGCGTGCCAACATCGTGTGGGAACGAGACAGAGAGTTTTCCGGATGGATTCACGTTGCCGTAGAGAATGTCAGCTAGGGCGTGGCCGCCTTGCTCGCCAGGGTAAAATTGCTGGACAAGGGCAGCAGCATTCTCGGAGATCCAGGGCTCAGTGATTGGCTTTCCGGACGAGTATACAACGACGGTCGGCTTGCCAGTCTCAATGATAGCTTGAACGAGAGGTCCCATGGCACCGACAAGGTTTAGCGATGCGACATCGACGTGCTCGCCAGTTGTAGCATTCAGACCTTGCCAGAGCTCGTTCTGGTCGCGGCTCCATGTCCCGACTACTACGACAGCAACGTCTGCGGCCTCTGCGGCGGATATTGCAGCTCCAAAGCCGGATTGATCGTTCGACCAGCGTTCGCATCCTTGCGCATACGTCACCGTTCCACTCGTCGCATTCTGGAGACCCTGTAGAGGCGTGACATTGGTAGGATTGTACTGTGAGCGGTAAACAACATAGTCACCAAGGTTGGTGATGTTGGCCATGGGTCCAATGACGGCGATATTGGCAGATTTCGACAATGGCAGAGTAGCGTTCTTGTTCTCGAGGAGAACGATCGATTCGATATCCAGCTCCCGCGCAACAGCAACATTCTCAGGAGTGTGTATGATGGAAGATGTCGCATTCTGTGAGACACCTAGGTAAGGATTTTCAAATAGACCCATCTCGAATTTGGCTCGGAGTTGCCTTGACACGGCCGTGTCGACTACGCTGATATCAAGTTTTCCCTCTTCAATCAACTTGGGGATCATCTCGTAGTTGTACGAGCCGCCGCCCATCTCGACATCATTACCGTTCGGCAGTGCCATCAAAGTAACTGCTTCCTTGTCAATCGGCTTATCAGCGGTTTTGCATTGACAAAGCTTGAACGCGCAGCAAAGACGATCTGTAGCTCCAGCATCGGATGTCAACCAGTACTTGTATCCCCATTCTTCGCGAAGGATTGTTTCCTGGAGATGGCCATCGGCAATCGAGGGTATGCCGTCGTATGAGTGATACGCGCCCATGATGTTCCAGGCGCCAGCATCGATGATGGCACGCTTGAAGGACGGCAGCCAAGTTGTGCGCAGTTCACGTTCTCCGCCGTGAACAGGTCCAGTGTTCAACCCTTGTTCGGGCATTGAGAAGCCAGCAAAGTGTTTCACCGTTGCACTGACATTAAGACTCTGGACTCCCTTGACGTATTGGTAGCCCATCTCTCCGGATAAGAAACCATCTTCGCCATAAGTTTCTTCGACTCTGCCAAAGCGTAACTCACGAGCTAGATCCACGACAGGCGCGAACAGCTGGTTGATCCCCAAGGCTTGCGACTCTTTCGCGATCACCACAGCCATCTCATGAATAAGCTCAGGGTTCCAAGAGCATGCGATTGCAATCGGGCTGTTGAAGATCGTAGCATTCCCGACGAGCAAGCCATGGATGCCTTCAGTCTGAGTCAGGGCGGGGATCCCCAGAGTCGTATTGTGTACAAGATAGTCCTGTCCGATCTTGATGCCAGCAGAAATCCATTCCGGTGGCATGGCATATCCGACGTAAAATTGTCCTGCGCGGACCTTGAAGTTCCACTCTAAGCCAGTGTTGTTGAATGCATTCGAAGTGGCGTTGATCCAGTTGGTAATGTCGCCTTGGATGAGCTGAGACGTTTTCTCCTCGATGGTCATACGTGACAGGAGATCAGAAACCCGGTCTTCAACTGGAGCTGAGGCATCTTTGTAGGTTGCGTTCGCCGCCTGCCTCTTGCGGATGAGGTCATATGCATTGCTAGGAGAGAGCAAAGAGCTTCCCAGCAGAAGCGCCGTACTGAGCGAAAATTGCCGCATCTTCAATTGAGTATCAATTTGATGCAGAACAAGTGCTGACCGGAAAGTATCATTGACTTGTCATAGTTCTTATAGGTACTTGCCCTGTAGTCCGGCGATCACCCTGCCTCAAGATGAGATCGAGTACTGCGGACAATTGCACACCGAAATATGCATGCTGTTAATCTAGGGACCCGGTATACTGGCGGCGAATGGTGCAGCATCGTCCTTGACGTTGACAAGGGCCGATCACTGAAGCGCAGGTCCAGGTCCAGCATCCTGGTCGAGCATACCATGCACGCAATACTCCGCTGCTTAAGGATCTTCAATGCCATTGGGAGTAGTGATAAAGCACAATGACATTCGAATGACACTGAAAACACGTCAAGAAGTCGCATTTCCGCGTTAATGAAGAGGCTGACACACGGTATGAAGCAGAGACTCTCCTGTTTGATTGACGGAAGAAAGTGGCTTGCGCTAAACGCACTAACCAAGTCGGCCCCTTCCCCGCCATCCTGCCCTTGACTCCGCACATCACCCCAGATCTCTTTTCGTTACGGGAACGGTGCTTGTACAGTTGGTTGTCGCTTGGAGCTGATACTCAAGCTACTACGGAGACTAGGGATGGGCTCCGTCTATTTTACCGCCTTGCGGCTCAAGTCGTCGAATGTAGTAAACATCCGCCAACAGTTGCTGGTGGTTACATTTCTTATATACTAGGATTTTGTAGAATTCCCACAGTGGGAACACAATGGTACCAATCAAGAGATTAAAAACAGTCAACGAGAAGTCGATCATCATTATCTAATGTCCCCATGAGCAGTGTTACCCTAGGTACTCTAGGTACCTCAGTCGTTAATGGCAAGCAGTCTCCGAGCCCCCCTCCTCCTTCTCTGCCCTCCCCATTCACTGGTCCTTCTCCAGTCTCCAGTCTCCGCCACGCCAATATAATGTCCAAATAGGTATATCCACTTAAATCCAATGCGCCCTCGATGCCTCGCCACCACAATAAAAAATACTTGTAAATAATAACGACATGAATCATAAACGCTCTCAAAAACCCATCATAACGATCTATATCGCAAACAACAGAGGACTGAAGAAGAGAAGCCACCACACTTTTTCCTTACTTTTTGTCATTCCTCCATATGCACCAGCCGCGCTAGGTGCTGGCGGTATACCTGTACCTTGTGTACCGACCGGGGATCGTGATGAGGTTGGCAAGCTGGATGTATTGGCCGAACTACCCGCGGCGGCAACGCTGGAGGGTCCCGGGGTAGATGGTGATGCCGACATAGAAGCACGAGATGCGGAGGGGTTGTGGGAATATGGACTCGCGATGGGAAAGAGATTTGTTGACGAAGAGGCTTGCGTTGATGTTGAGATGGTTGAGAATGTAATTTGAACAGAGGAAGATTGCGATGCTGAAGAAGGTGCAATGATGGAGCCTGCAGATGTAGATGGGGCAGCTGATGTTTGTGAGGCTGTGGGTGATACTCCAGTTGTGGATGTAGATGACCAAGGTGGCGATAATGTGCTTGGCAGTGTTGCCGAAAAGCTCGAGACAACGCTTGATACCGCTGTTGATGGCGCAGAGCTTGAGGACCCTGTCGAACTCCCTGATAGCGAGGCTGAAATGGTGGAGCTGACGGAGATAGGAATAGGTACGATCATGGTGCCCGAAATTACTGATGAAGGACTCGCAACAGAGAAAGATGACGGGGCCAGTATCGTAGTGCTCACTGAGCTCTGTTGCGGCGCCCTGGACGACACACTAGAGCTGACAAATGACGACAAACTCATAATTTCCGAAGCCGTCTGAGATTGTGACCTTGACGCACTGGAAACGAGTACCGGGGTTGGAGATATCTGCGATGTGCTGAGACTTCGAGTCCCGGGAGGGACAATGGAAGAACCTAAGCCGGTCGAGATCACGGGTGTTGGGTATACGATAGGCGATGAGGTGGGATAGGGCGGATACACAACAAGTCCTGAGGTTCCAACGACTGGTACCAACGGTTGTCTTGAAGTTGATACCGATGGTGATGATGCGTTACTCGCTGGTGGTAAAGCGCTTGGTAGTGGCGAGTAGATGAAAGTTGGTATCGAAGGAGAATGCAAGCTCAGGGTCGGGGCAAGACGAGAGATCAATGAGCTGATTCCCAATGAGGCCAGTGTGACATGTGCGCTGGATGATCGTGTCGGGGTTCGTGCATCGCTGATTGACGTGGACGGTAACATAGGTAATGTGGAAGATAATGGCGTTGGCGTAGCAGGAATGAGTCCGCTCTCACATGGCTCGTATCTCCATAGTGAAGAGGTAGGTAGTGGCACGGATGATGCAGTTCCGTATGCCTTCTCTCTCAGCGACTCTGACGATGGGCCTTCCCACCAATATGGTTGTGAACTCTCCGGGGCGACTGGCGATTGTTCTCAGTAAGCTTGGCGGAGATGAATTTCGATGACCGCATACCATTACTAGCACTGACATGCCTTGGTGCGACACGACCCCATACTTCCATCGACAAGGCAGCCAACACCAAGATTGATAGAGTTCCTTTCATGATGACCAAATATGGACTAGCGGGAAGCGACAGGTACGCTATTGGCCAGTAGCAAACCAAGTGAATGGAATGAACGACGATGAAGTTGTAGTTACTTAGAAACCGTGCTGGGAACAGAAGCATTCCAGTGCATTCCAGCCGCCTCGTGTCTTATGTACTAATACTGGGGGCTGTTATGTCACTCCCATAAACCGGGGTGTTGGTGATGGCTGGGCCTATACCAGCCACCCTGGTTGGTGCCGCGAAAACATGTTTGTCGCACAACAACGTTTACGTTGCGCGGCGGATGCATGTCAATTGCAACATGCCTGCGGAATCGATCTGAAACGTTCCGCTTATCGATTTTGATGCATCTCTACACCTCTAGACACAATCGAGATGCAGAGGAAGCTATGGTCTAAGGATGCACGGACCTCGAAAAAGGAATTTGCTGCTTCCAGGCGCCAGGCGACACAGCATCGTGTCACACCGTCGAGACGCTCTGTACCTGCATCGTGGTTCGACGCTGCACGTCGACATCGATTTGTTCTGGGCTCTACAGAGCGCCTGCAGCACCTGGTCATGATCAACACTCACCGCGAGACGGATCGGTGGGAAGCGACAGGTCGTGTACAATGCAAAGTTGACGCGGACATCACGATCGTCCGTACAGGATCGCACTATTATTATTCACTGAACGGGACAAATGTGACAATGCAATATATTCAAAACTACGTGGACGAGAATTTGAAAGTAACCAAGTGCTTCGGGTACCTACGACCTTTTGAATCAGTATGGCTCCAGGGTAGAGTTTGTGATTTGGCATGAAATGGCTTGCAGATCAGACAGCAGTTGGTACAATAGTTTGGTCGACATTGAATTCCGATCAGGTCTGTGAATATTGTTTTTCATCATTGCAGAAGTGTGCACGCAAAAGAACATACACTTACTAGGTCATGCTTATTGACGTAAGAGAGAACTGACTCAAGTGAGGCATCGTATCGTCGGCGTCACTCAATCTTGCGCCGCTTGAAGAACGTTTCAATGCTCTTTTGAGAGGCATCATGACGGGAACTCCCGACACCACCACCGGTTCGCTTTAGGCTTTTGAGATGATCTTTCCCGTTGATAGTCAATATGCGGGTGGTCCAGCCATGCATCATACCCGAGTTTGTAGTGCTTGCTATAGAGCTAATCGGACCAACTGTCGGAAGATTGTCTACGGCGACCGCGTCGCTGGCTACGGCTTGCGGTAAATCAGTCACCGTGAGCGTCTCGTCATTTGCGGCATTCGAAATCGCTGACTCGACAGTTGACACTGGTGGAGAAGGCGTGGGACGGACTAGTGTAGGTTCACATAGCTGAGCCACCTCGGCGACAGTTCTGGTCAGGTCTAATTCCAAGTAGCCTGTATTTGACCACCCACCCAAGTGCTCTAGTGACGGTCGCGGCTCTGTTGAGGTGTCAAGGGACAGTGTGACACTCTTGGGAGGGAGACGTCTCAGTATTCGCTTCCAGAGTGTGGATAGAAAGATGCCATGCGAAACGATGGCAATGATAAGGTTGGTAGACGCCGATGAACTGCCCACTAATGGCATTAGGTACTCGTCGAGGAACGCATCCGCGCGTTCACCCATGGCTTCCTTAGTCTCCACCGCCACAAAATCGTCGGCAACCTTCCCGCTGGCATCTGCTGGCTGAGAGGTCCACTTCTTGCCCTCCAAAGACCCCAAATCTTGTTCTGTGAGCAGCGGAAGCTGTACAACTTCAGGGACGCCACGCGCTTTTATCTCATCGTCGGTAGAGGCTAGCTGACCTTCTCGAATCTTAACAGCCGTCTTCACAGCCCGCTGGAGGTGTGACGAGAAAAGGTGTGTGAACTCTAACCCGACTGATCTGAAATGGAGACCTAAGCGAGTGGCCTGCTGGTATCCGTGGTTGGTGAGCTCCGAGTCTCTGCTGCCTGCGCTGCACCAGTTAGCACGACGCAGTCGAAGTGTATCATGTCCTTACAGGAGCTGTGCAACATTATCTACCGTCTCTCCGTGACGAATCAAGAATAACTTCAACGATTTCGCCATGGTGCCCACAGTGGGCAACTGCGAGCGGTGTCGAGCTTCATGGTTGTGAATCGAAACGTTGGGGGGACGATAACGAGCTTCAGTGGACAAGCGTGGCGCAATTGGGAGCTACGGGTCAGTCTTAACTTAGTTAGCGTTATGGCTGACTAAGGCGTGCCTGGATGGCGCGTGGAACTTCTATCCTATGCGCACCTGTCCATCTTCTTCATCCCGCCGTGATCTTACCGCTTGTTGACCACTCGATATTCTTGAAGAGCTGAACACGCGCGTTACGTTTGGCATCTCTTGGCATCTATTCCAGATTCTCAAAGCTTGAAGTATTGCAGGTGCTTCTGTTACTACGCTGGAGTTTATCAATACCTGCACGACATCAGATGTATGGTACCAAATACAGCTCCAGACACGCGCTGCGGTTGGTTGTGCCGATGCGACTAGACTTTGTCGTGGAAGGCATCTGCTTGACTCGCCTCCTGGAGGGCTGTGAGGGGAAAGGTCACTCTTGGTTTATAAAACACGATTTATGCGACAAGCATGAGATCGTGAGCCGGCGACCCAGCCTTGAATCGTGCCGATGAGTACCTCTCGCAGCAGACGAAGTGTCCCCCGTGAGACAACCCTCCACGAAATCAGTTTCTCACTCCATCATGTGTTTCACCAGCCATTATATGGGTCCTCTGTGAGTCCGTACGTAGACGTCCATCATGATTGCACATTGCACTGTTTCTTTAGTGTCTCTTTGACGCTACTAACATCAGGCCATAAGTTTCGTTCGACAAACCACAGCAAACTGAACTTCCAGCACCTACCCCATTATCTTCCCAAAACTCTAAATATGCATTTTTTTTAAGTCTGTCTACTCTTTGAGCAGTTATCAGGGTGGGCTGACAACGCTGCTGGCTCGTTGTTCTGTGATAACATACTGGCACTCTATAGTAAATTCTTCCTCTTGGTGCGCAACGTCGTTTGTCTCTCGCTTACAGACTGGGTATCTCTCACCTTGCGCGTTTCTGCCGCAGATCTGAGTTGGCAAACGTGACGGCCATCGCAGTAGCCCTTCCGCAGCCTTTCCCCTCACCTGCATCTGTGCTATGCTACACCGACCGACCTTCCTATCAAGTCTCTACGCGCCGTGTTTAACAGTCAGCTTCAACAGCGAACTGGAGATTTCAATCCCGCCCACTGTCCCACCCACTGGCATTGCGATATCAAATTCAATGTCAAGAGCGCTCCACAACTTCTGAGGTACAGGGTTAGAGCGTCTTTACTTTGCGCCACTCCGCCCCAGCGTGATGGCACAGACGACCGTATCGCCCTTGGCAGAGTACGACTTTGACTTCAACTTACCTCATGGCGTCGACATCGATGACTATCCGATCGATAGTGCGACGCACGCTGTCAACTCAGTTGCACCACATGGCGATGAAGACAGCCATGATGCGGACGACAATGAACCCGAGCAGGAGGAACACGACAATCTTGACAATGATGATACCTTGATGTCGGACATCCTTCGTCCCAATGAGCATACGAGCGGCTCTGTACGCGAAACTAGAGGCGATGGGGTCCAGGATATGAATTACAATTCGTTACCGAAAGGCATCTCTGACGACGAAGATGCAGGTCCTGCATTCGATCGTTCCTACAGACCAGTTTTGAAGACCAAGAGGTCACCGCGGCGCAAACATGTTGATGATCTTGAGATTGCAAGTCCGCCACTGAAAAAGCCATACAAGTCGATATTTGGCGACCCGACTCAGGAAGATGCCCTGAGTCCATGTGAGGGATCCTCGATGGATATGAAAGATGAAATCATCCCAAAGACCCCTGGGCATGGCATCGGTATCCGTATGTCGAGCCTTAACATCGAGCAGCAAGATCGGGAACACAGTCCATCTGATCGACCTTTCAATGTCGGTTTTGACGTATTAGAGTCCGAGACAGGTGACCAATCCATGCGCGACTCTCCAGCTCTACCTGACTATAATGTTGTCATACCTCCTGATACTCAAGTATGTACATCTCTCAGGATCGAATTGCACACACTCACAAGATCACTTAGCCTGCCTACCAGCTGCGACAGAATATCGAACGCAAGAAAGCCTTCACATACATTGACACCGACATGTCTGGCAACTTCGACCCATCCGATGAAGTTAAACAAAGGATGTCGAGGCTGAAAAAAGACAAGACTGTCAGACTCGCACAACAGAAGAGGAAAGGCAAGCAAAGTGCACCCAAGGAGCACACCATGAAACTCATCGTCAGGCTGCGCTTTGCAGCTTTTGGCAACGTTCGCAACTACACCAATGAGGAGCAGAATTGGCCAGACAACTGGTCAGACATCGAATCCGAGTGCGAGCGCGAAAGGCAGGAGTTTCGCGAATTTTTCCGCCCTAACACACCTGGCCGCTCCTTGCAGACGCCCATTGAGGATCCAAGTGGCGAGGCCGATGATTTGACTGGCTACCCTGTAGCACGAGGATGTAAATGCTGCCGCAAAAACAATCATGACTGCTCCATGGTCGAAGATGGCGTGTATCCATGTATGCAATGTGCGAACGAGAACGATTATTGTGAGCCGATCGTTTCTACTGTCAAAGGTCGCTGTAAGAAATGCGTCGAGGACGGCACAGATGTCTGTTCTTTTGAAGATGACCCTGGCCAGGCGGTCTGTGACCATTGCACTGAGGGCGAGTTCGTTTGCGAAGCGTTACCACCGGACGGATACCGCGCTAGCAGGATAAATATTAATGAGCTGGTCTACGGTGAGGATAGGCCGTACACCGCATGCACCGTTTGTCGCCAAGAGAAGAAACGGTGTAGCCTCAAGAAGAAAACGGACAAGCCACCTTGCAAATACTGTAAGAAAAACCACATTGGTTGCACGTTCTTTGATCTGCCAAAGCAAGAACCTGCGAAAAATACAACGGGTGCTGCTGGTGGCAGACGTCCATATCCCACAGAGGGCGACGCACCAGAAGTGGCAAGGCCAAGCTCATCCTACTTCACCGCCGAAGACTTAGCAGATATGGAGATGGCAGATGAAGAGACATCCTCGCGCGAGGCCACACCAGAGATAGAAATGGAAGATAACGCAGGCAACAAGGGCCTCTTGACGAAAATCATGACCAGTTTCGCCCACCCAATCGAGTTCAATGTCGTCGCAGAAGAAACTTCGGATTGCAACTTCTGCGAGATGCCTATATTTGGCATGGTTGGCCACTTTGAACGCGAAGTACATGTTATTCGCTGGGACAACGGTCGCGGATTCACCGAAATTGGTGGCGGCTACTGCGAGGACAAAGGCCCTACCAGGATGTGTGGAACTTGTACAGTCTCTCGTCTCCAGATCATCGTCTGTGATCATGAGAATTCCGACAAACATGAACTTCGACGCATTGTCGACGAGGGGGTCGTGCAAGATTTTGATGCAGTGACGGACGACTTAATCTCTGCCGAGCCAGGTTCACCAGAGATGCAATACCAACTTACAAGATGGTGCTCGATGTGCTTTTCGGTCGCGGTATTTGGATGTGCAAGAATTCAGCTTTCGCTTTCCGGAGAAGAGGAAGAACAGGTCGTGGGATGTGGGTTGCGACTTTGCGAACGGTGCGCTATTCGCCTGAAGGACGGATTTAAAAGCAAACTTGATACTATGGCGTGCCACATGGAGGTATTGCCCAAGGTCAGTATTAGGGACGAGGGGAATGACAATCTAGAAGGTAGGGCTAGGGCAGACGTCGGATTCTTGAGGAAGGACGGTTTACTTATGACTGACGCAAGCGCGGAGGCGTGATGAACACTTTCAGATGTTTCGTTGGCGTTGAGGAAACTATCTCGGTGGCTTGTGATTTAGTCTACGGGCTACAATAGGAGCATCATCAGCAGGATCAGTGGATGGAAGAGCAAGGTTCACTTTAGACGAGGCAACTTAGGCCGCTCATCCCTCATTATACACATTTCCCTTTTTTCAATCCTATCATACAGTAGTTCTTGATTCTTCGAGGCCTCGGTCACTTGCATTGGCGCAAACCCGGTGCACCGTTTTCTTTCAGTTCATGCTCATAGACCAACGTTTCACCCTTCTTTTTGTGTTTTACTTTGATCCTTGGAAATCCTACATTGATACTATGGCTTAGCTATGGCATGGCCAATATTTTTGTGTTCGTAAGGTACGACATAGAAGATCTTTTTGATAGACAGGGGCCTGTACCTCGCAAATTGATCGAGCATCTCTTTGCATAGAGTAATGTCCCGCATCTCGGATAAGCCGTTTGTCTTCAATGACATTGTGTCTTCGCATGCTGCAGGCGCGGACGACTGAAGACCTCGGTTGCATTGGACGATGACGTAACGCTTGGAAACGCATCGAGGACGCGTCAAGAATCCACGTGACGATAACCTTCACTCATATCTTACACCGCATCTCAGATCACGCAGTACTTTGACATAACGAAAGTTGGATCACTAGATTCTACTAATACTCAAAACCCGCAACCTTGCGCTCCTCGAGATCTGTCTCGAACGGCGGCTCTGCCTGTGGCGTAATTCTCGCCAGATGTCTGCGCGCACCCGTGTCCCAATCCAGCAGCGCTGAATGCGCAGTGACCCGATTATCCCATACGACAACGGTGCCCTTGGCCCACTTCACGCGAGCTTGGAAGTCCTGGCCCTTTGCAATGTGGTCGTACAAGAAGTTGAGTAGGAAATCGCTCTCCTCCTTCTTGTAGCCGACAATACGCCTGCTGAACTGAGGGTTCACGAACAATGCTTTCTCTCCCGTTGCTGGATGCGTCCGTACCAGTGGATGGATGGAGGTGACTGGGTCACGACGGACGATACCACCACGGTTCTTGCTGTTGTCGGCCTGTTCGACGGCTGAATTACGATCAGTATACATTCTACACATTGAAGTCTCCGAGCTTACCAGAGTGAACTACTTTCAGCCCATGCAGACGTTTCCTGAACTCTGGTGACAGTCTGTTGTAGGCCGCGGCCTGGTTCGCAAACAACGTGTCGCCACCAGCTGCCGGCCCATCTAGAAGATATAGGAAAGTGGTACCCGGGGGCTGTTTCTCATAAGTTACATCACTGTGCCAAGTAATGGAATTGGTCCGCTCTTCGAAGAAGTCCCGTGCGGTGGTATCATCGGTACCTCGATGAACTAAATGAACCTCGGGGTAGCCTTCTGGTGCACCAGATGTAGGATGGATATGATGACGACCAAAATATCCACCAAACTTCAGGGCCTCCTCGATAGGAAGGTCTGCGAAGTCTTGGTCACGGAATGCTACGACTTTCTTCTCCGCGACGAACAGGGCCAGTTCGTCTTTTCCGGCATCAATCAGCTTGCTCAACTGGACGCCATGGACTTCTGCACCGATATTGGCAGTGATATCATCGACCTGTGCGTTCTTGAGAAGATTTGGGAATGTGGTATCAGCATCCTTTCCGTGCTCGGTATGCTCGAATGGCTCAAGTGGAGGGTATCTGGCGAGATTTAGTATATCTCCACATGGGTGTATGTTGAGATCCTACTTTGTTCCCTTCTCATTGTCCCAGGTTGGGAGATAATTTGGGTAACTGGCTGGCGCATGTTTGTCGGTTCCCCTCAGTTCAAGTTCTTTCTTGAAAACCTTGGGGCCACCGAAAGCCGCCTCCTTGTATGCACCAACACCTGACTTGTAGCCTACGGTGGTCTGTTCGACGACTGATTCGACGAGTGCGGGAGCCATGATGTAAACTGTTTAAACTGGTGGAGCTCTCGTGGTATGTCTACGGTTGCGGGGATGACGGCGGTATTCTTCGCGCCTTCTTATATCGACCATGCGACATTCCGAATACCGGTCTCAGTAATCCAGCACGTTACGATTAACGGTCGCTTGGGTCGCGTAACCCCCGCTTCTCATAAACGGTGGCGAGGTTAAGCTTTTAATGACGGTAACGAAAGGCGACCCCTCTATAAACACCCCAACCCCTCGACTACCGTGGTATATCCGAGTCAATCAAATCCAGGATAGATGGCATCAGGCATGCCCGATATCACTCCATCTGCTCTTATCGCATCTGGGCTTCCAGAAGCGGAATAGAACAGCATGTGCATAGGGCTTGGTGTTCCCCAGCACCCACCTGTTATTGTCTGCTGTGTCGAATATGCGGTCGATCTGGCGTCACTAAGTGCTACGAGCCGACGGTCGGTATAAAGGTGGGAATAAAGTACGGCGTTGATGTCGTAACGACCCTGGCCAATCACGCAATTCCCCATCGAGACTGAACATAACGAATCAACCTCAGGCACACGCAAAGACGCTGGTCGCGCTCGACACGACATTTCCCACACAATTTGCGTGCTGGCAAAGAGAACATGCAATGTCGACTGGTCGAGACGGTGTGGCTATCTTTTACCCATGCCAGAGGTCTTTACGCGCGCCCAAACCGGAGCCTTGTCGGCTGTCCGCAGGGCCTTCGACGCGAATACTACGACGCTAAAGAAAACATGATCTCCATGCTTCCGTGGAGGCAATCCGCATTGTACAATTAGGGGCTGAAATTTGCGATACTGACACTGTCTGTTACATGGGCCAAGGGAACCTTTATAAGCAATGTCTTGTCCGAATCCAAGACCATCCCAAGACGACCAAGAACCTCTCTTAAAGTCGTGGCGAAGCATGGCACGTCCTAAGAGCACCTCGGCCGATCCCACCGGTGATATACCGTCCATTGGAAAGAACGAGGTTGAGATTGCAGGCAGCGCCAGCAGTAGCGATGTCGAAGTGAACAAGTCAGGCTTCTGGGGAAAGCCAAACAGCGGAGCGACGTTCGCGGCGAAAGGATTGGGAACAGATCATTACCGGCCTGTCGGTACGTACGAGGGACTTCATCGATATGATCCTAACTTCGACTGGGAGCCGGAAGAGGAGAAGAAAGTGGTCCGAAAGGTAAACAGTGACTCCATTCCAACACCAGAATTGTGATTGACGCTCAGCAGATCGACAAGCGGATATGCACATGGGTGTGCTTGATGTTCTTTGCACTCCAGCTCGACAGAGGCAACATCTCTCAAGCATTGAGCGACAACATGCTGGGTGATCTGGGCATGAATACCAACGATTACAACTTCGGTCAAACGATCTTCTTTGCCAGTTTCCTTGCTGCCGAACTACCCTCACAACTCATCAGCAAGAAGTTGGGGCCCGACAATTGGATCCCTGTCCAGATGGTCTCCTGGAGTCTTGTCGCCAGTCTCCAGGCATTTCTTAGTGGACGTAAATCCTTCATCGCCTGCCGCGCACTGTTAGGTCTTATCGAAGGTGGCTTCATTCCTGACAACATTCTATATCTCAGCTACTTCTACACTGGATGGGAATTGCCTGGTCGCCTAAGTTGGTTCTGGGTCTCCTATCAGTCAACCCAAATCATCTCAGCCTTTTTCGCTTTTGGCATACTGCGACTTCGTGGTCACAACGGCATGGAAGGCTGGCGCTGGCTATTCGCCCTTGAAGGACTGCTCACTGGATTGATCGGTATTGCATCTTGGTTTTACCTCCCACCGAGTCCAACACAAACTGCAAGCAAGACCTGGAATCCCTTCCGTGGAAAAGAGGGATGGTTCAACGAAAGGGAAGAGAAGATTATGGTCAACCGCATCCTCAGAGATGACCCTAGCAAAGGAGACATGCACAATCGCCAAGG
Organism: Plenodomus tracheiphilus IPT5; assembly: GCA_010093695.1. NCBI lineage: Eukaryota > Fungi > Ascomycota > Dothideomycetes > Pleosporales > Leptosphaeriaceae > Plenodomus > Plenodomus tracheiphilus. Next base: position 205,007 of record MU006328.1, read on the forward strand.
TCTGAGTATCAAGATGCTATGGCAGTGTCTCAGCGATTACCACATGTGGCCGATCTATCTCATTGGTCTATCATGGACAATTCCGTTCTCCCCGATCAGTTCGTACCTGACTCTACAACTTCGATCACTCGGCTTTGGCACGTTCGAGACCAATATGCTCACTGTAAGTCTTGCCCCAAGCTGTGCTTACAAACTATTGCTAAATTGGGTTAGATCCCTGCGTACGCGCTTTTCATCGTCCAACTTCTCTTCTGGACCTGGATCTCTGAACGCTTCAACCAACGCTTCCTCATCGGCCTACTCTCTCAAGTCTGGGCTTTGCCTCTACTCATCGCAGTAGAGTTCCTCGCCAAAGGCGCATCACCATGGGTGCGCTGGATTCTCTCCACGCTCCTGGTTGGCCACCCATACGTTCACGCCATCTTGGTCGCTATCACATCTCGGAACGCAGGCACAGTACGCACACGTACTGTCGCGTCTGCAATGTATAACATGACTGTGCAGGCGAGCAGTATCATTAGTCAGAACATTTATCGCAATGATGACAAGCCATTGTACAGGAGAGGCAACAAGATCTTGATTGCGATTTGCGCGTACAATTTTATACTCTTCATTGGAGCGAAGCTCTTCTATGTCGCAGTCAATAAGAAGAGGGAAAAGGTATGGGGCAATATGAGTGATGAGGAGAAGGAGACGTATTTAGCAACGACGACTGATAAGGGGAACAAGAGATTGGACTTTCGATTTGCCCATTGAACGTGTTGGTTTCTATAGGGCGAATCAACGCAATTGCGACAGTACTACAGGAATAATTCGACCATAGTAAAACATGAATCTTCGATCGTCCCGAAACTTTCCTCCGCTATGGACGTTGCTAGGACATTGATACCACCAGCCTCCGCGGAGCCAATGTGACACTGTTCAGCGATCATGTTTCAATTTCATGCAGTTATGCGTGCTCTTTGCTTATTGAAAACTCAGACCTCCAGAAACGTCAAGCAGATACCTTATATCTCAGTGTCTAAAAGTCATAATAACCTAGGAAAAGTTTGCAGACTCATGCAAAATAAGGCTTCACGATACGATGCATTATCGAAGCAGAATCTGGAGTGAACATTGTTCCCCACAACCTGCCTGCCATGCAGCTTCCCAGAGTGCGATACTGTATATGCGGGTTAGGGGCGTCTAACACTCACTCATAAAGGTCTATGGTAACAGCTCTTTTTCGCAACCCTCCTTCCCGCTGCATTGTCTTCAGACTCATCGAGTCAAGATTGCATATCACGATGGCAGCGAACAACCAACAACCGTCGCTTTTGTTGGATCTACCTTGGGAGCTGCGCAACATAATTATCGGGTATGTGGTGGCCTCGGACAGATACTTTGACATCACAACTTCACCACCACTTTCAAAGCCATATCGATCAGGTGAGTGCCTGCTCTTGCTCTATCGAAGCAACGAGTCGAATCTAATCCTGATGTTGTACAGGCTTCTTCCCTACCATATGTTTGGTCAGCAAAGGACTGTGCGCGGAAGCTATGCCAGCGTATATGAAGTCAATACGCTGGGTCTTCGGAATGGCTCGTGAACTGGTCTTACTTCAGTCTTGGCTCGATCTCCAAAGGTTACGAATCCATCTCATCAAAGTACTCACATTCGACGAACACTTCCATTTCAACGGTGTCGGCACCACCATCGAGGAATGCACGAACCTGAAATACCTTCGATGGGAGGAAAGGAGAACCTTTGAGTCAAGGTTCTCTGCCGGAATAGCTTCCAAGTTCATCAAAGATTTGAACGCTTTTGCGCAGACTTGGCCTCACTTGAAGGAACTCAGATGGAATACGTGCGAGTCCGGGCACGGATTAGGTAGATCTTGGAGGAACTCCCGCCTGAAGGCCATTTGTCCATGGAAACAACGCTGGTTCTGGGAGCTAATCTGCGCAACAGGATGTTTGTGGTTGTGAGCAGCTTGAACAGATACATAGAAGTTTCTCAGGGACCAACAGGGTTGACAATCCGTGTTTGTTAGCTCATTGTAAAAAGAGTCCTCCTGGACACAGTAGAAATTGTAACTTAGTATAGTCAATGGTATTGCGTATCCGAAGCTTTTCGCAAAACGCTCTGGGTATCGCGCCTCGTGACTCTCACTTCCTTCGCACTCCATGACACGCCTCAATACCTCAAAGTACCCTTCCTGCCACCCCTCAAATCACAGACATCTTCTTCCCCAGCATACAATCAATCAACCTCTAGCCCACTAGCTTGCCCCCCCATCCTCCGTCGTAGCAACCACACCCTCCAACCCACCCACCCCCCGCACATCCACCTCATCATCGAAATTTGGAGAATCTATACGCTTCTTCCCATCCTCCCTCACCCAATGCTTCTCCCAAAAGTGTCCCCGCATCAACCTCATTTTATTCGAAATCTTGACCCCACAAATCCTACACTCTCTCCCCTTGGCATCAATCAAGAAATCCGCCCAAATATCCGCGAGGACACTCGCATCCGCCGGACCCAATAGTTCCGCAAGACCGTCCTTGATGATCTCCCACACCGTCAGTAGGTCTTGTAAGGGACCATTCTCAGCCATAGGTAGTTTGAAAGCTGCGCTGAGTTCCGGGTCTTCTGGGTTCGTCTCGCCGTTGAGCAGCAGGCCGAAGCATTTTAACAGACGCTTGTTGAATTCAGTTTGTTTGTTTTTGCCGTCGATTTCGGTTCTGAACCATGCTTTGAGTAATCGCGCTTTTGAGAGCATGTAGATGAAGTCGGCGATTGTGGTTGTGGAGTTGGTGGCTAGAACAGAGGTGTGTAATGTGAGGCCTATCATCGGGCAGTATGGGGGAATGCGCAGACCTTCGCCCTCGATTTGTGTTAGGACTATTCCGCCTGTTAATTCGCTGGTTATTTCTAGTGTGGCTTCGTTGCATTCTGGTGCGAAGGCCTCGTATGCTGCTTGTAGGATGTCGAGGTTATGTGTTGTAGGCGGCCAAATGATCCAGATGATGGAACCTGCTAGAACCGTGGTGGCAGTGGTACCTTCGTTGCTGTGTTGCAGTGGGATAAGTGTGTCTTTTGAGATGATGGTGCATGTCGTGTGGCTTATGTGTAGAGTGTCCTCTGGCAATGCTAGATTGGCTTCCATACACATTTGATCTAGAGTCTCGCTTGGGAAGCTTGTGATTGCGTCTTGTGCGATGATGTCAGGGTCGGTGAGGCTCCGGATCAACTGTAGGCTAGGATTTTGTTCATTTGCCTCGACTGTACCATTGTCATTGTCAGAGGGCGCCCAATAGACGGGGCGACCGCCGAAGTAGTCGCGTGCTCGGGACAGCTCGTGCAGGCTCATGTCTTGCAGTTCTTGTAGGGAGAATGGGTCTGCATTGCTGTAGGGAGACATCTCACGACTCAGTTGAGGATAGTGGTCTTCAGTAGGACCAAAACCGCGCCGTTGAGTAGCACCAGCATTGCACTTATGAGGCGCAAGCTTACCACTGTGAAGAAGAGATGTGAAAAGGGTAATATGTTCCGATTTGGACATGTTGAGCGCTGTTGCTGTGCCCGCTGCAGCAAGTGACGCCATATCAGGGTGGGTTGTCTGAGATGAGATTGCTTGCGCGGAAATTGTGTGGATCGGGTTGGAAAGTTGGGGCGGAGGTAGGTTAAGGATGGATGAGCCAAGAATTTATGCGCTGGGTCAGGTCTAGTACTTGTACAATGATAGGCTGATAGCCATGTGAACTCGTTTGAATGCTGCTGCGTGCTGAACTAAGTCAGTTCAAAGCTTTTCATGGAACAACGAGGGTGACCTTGAGTGACCTTGGCCGCGAGGTGACAGGGGACGCTAAGCCAAAACGTGACGATAGCTCACTGCAGATTGAGGTTGCCTTCACCGACACGTGCGTCAGATGAACGCCAGTTTAGGATGTCAATGCAGTTGAGACCTCTGATCCGATCGATTGATGTAGTCACAGGTACATAACGCCATGTCAAGGCGATTTAGTTGCTCGCACTTGGACTGTGTTATATACCCTGAGGCAGTCTTAATGTATGCACTAGAATGTGTGTGATAAGTGAGCACTTGCGGTGTTGTTAGCTGTGCGAAACAACCATTGATCGTAAACGTACCTAGGGTCGAAGCAGAAGTAGCAGTCAACCTGCGAAAGAAGAAGCGGCAGTACGCGCCCACACTCTCAATATTAGCCACAACAGTCGCACCTCTCTCCTGATCTCTAGAAACTCCATGGCGACACATGATAGATTCCCTATCTAATTGAATATTTCCAACACCGTAAACCCAGGCGACTCATACAGACACTTTAGTGCATGAGCAACTAAATGGGCAGTTTAACCTCAAGTTCTAAACTAAGTATCGCGAAGAGAGAGCCGCACTCCACAAATTACCGCTATACTCACACCTCGTGATGGTGTAACGCTGCCGTGAAGTCTCGCGATACGTCGCTCGCCTGCTTTACTCTTAAATAAAAGTTCACTCATGATACTCAATCATTGATGTAGGATACAAAACACACAAACCCAGCCTACACATCGCATCTCGTATAGCTTCTCATAATGCATTCACATCACATTCCACATCAACAACACGAAAGCTTGAGCAGAAATACGCTCGGTTTAACTATCTATTCCCCAAACAAGGAACCACCTACTAAGCCCCAGTCATCCCCGCTCTCCCGGCTGAAAAATACGAGCAACTCCGCGTCAGAAAGAGAACAAGGGCCTGCACTCCCAGTCCCCCCCGTCCACAAGTTCGTCGCATCAAGCCACCTCCCTTTTCTTTTCCATGGCCCCCAACCGTCCACTACTCATACAAAGAAAGCCGTTCCGGGTATGTAATATCACATGTCCACACTCGCCTGAATCCCAGCGCCAGCAATGCAAACTATGTTCCGTGTTTCGTATCGTAAATATGTAATTCGCCGTGACTGAAGCCAAGATAATCCTCTCCTAATCATGATTTTGCATTCTTCGTTGCTCGTAGGATTGCGCTCCGAAGGGGCAGAAAGATTAGGCGAAGCCAAAGTATTCCCCGCCAGCCGTCATGGCCGTGTACAGCGCCTTGCGGAGATCCTCGTACGATTCGTACTCCGGGAGATCGAGCTCTGTTGGTATATTAGCTTTTATCACATTTGGAAGGAGAAGACCAGGAAATAACTTACGGTTAAAGCAAGTATGACTACTCGGCAAGCGGTCCTTGCTTCCATAATCACGATGAATGTTGAACTTGCTGAAGCCGTTCATTCCCTCAAGCTCCTTGAACCCGTTCAGCGGTACCTTACTCGTGCCCGTGATGAACTGCAGCAACTTCGCCTGCTCTTCCTTTTCGAACGTGCGGATGGCCCGCCAAAACCACTGGATTTGCGGTGACGCAGCAGTGTAGTTGTGATACTCGGTATTGTTCTTCCAGTCGTCGACGTTGATGTCTGGCAAGCCTGAAATGAGTAGCTCGAGCTCTTGTTCGCTGAAGATGGAGACGAGCTCTGCTGGGACAATGTCGTGGAAGCCTTTGAGGAAGTGCTCGAGTTGTTCTTGGACGGCGCCGGTCAGACGGTGCTCTGTGATGAGGCGAATGTACTCTTGCTTGTTGTCTTCGGTAACGGGGATGTTCCGGCCGTTTTCGATGAGGTCGACAACTTGCATTTCGCCAAAGGCTTCTACTTCAACGGAAAAGGTCTCTGTGATGATATCGGTAATGTCGTTGTGTAGCATCCACTCTAGTGACTTGTAGTACTCCAGATCGAGTGTCTCCATGTCCTTGAGATTGACCTGCTTACCCATAATCTGCTTGTAGACTGCTCGGCTAAAATGGCAGTCCAGGACACGACCTTCGTAGAGTGCTTTACCAATGATGCGACCAATGAACTTGAAGAACATCAGGTGCTCAGGGTTGATAGAACTTAGACGGTTGGGATGGAATGTCGTGCGGTCGGAAGCGACAGGGACGAAGAGAGCGTAGTCGGCATTGAACATCTGGCGGGATATGACCTGGAACCATTCGCGAGTAACACCACCAGCATCGACACCCTCTTCGCCATGGAAGCGAATACTGAGTTTGCCGTACTTCATCTCATCTGGCGACTTGAAGTAGAGTGACTTGAATGAGTCTAAGAAGACCTGATCACGACGGACAGACAGCTGAAGTGGTGGATGTGGCTGGCGATCACCACCACGGGAGTGGAGCTTTCGGTTGAAATAGTTACGCTTGTTGTCAAACTCTAGTACCTTGGAGTTCTTCACCAGCAGAGAGAAGGTGCCGCTCATAAGCTTGGGGTTCTGGCGGACAAGGTCGTTCAGAATCTTGCGGTGGTCCTCAGTAAAGTTGAAGAACAGATTCTCCATCTTGCTCTCTGGTGGCGGGCTTGAAAGTGCGAACTCTTTCGGAACAAGTTTCGACAAAGGTAGCTCCTTGAGTGTCGTGTTCTTGCATACGACCATGAGTGATTCAATCAGCGGTAGCAAGGTTGTAGCAATGTTGAGCATGTTGCCACGTTCCCGGATGACTGTGAGGCAGTCGCTGAGCTTGTTCCAGAGTGGTGCAAAGGCCGTGTCTTCATAGAGCGTCAGCAGGATGTCCGCCTTTTGGGCCGGCTCTAGAGCCTCCGCAGCTGTCTCCGGCTTGTCCTTGATGTCGCGAGATGGGTCGAAGAGGTAGTCCAACGCAGTGAGTGCTCTTAAGAGCTTCGTCTGGTCGGAGCTTGCGGGCGAGAATTTGGCAAGCGCAATGCCTTGAACGTCGGTTGGCGACTCCGCATTGGAGACTTGTACTGTCAGGCTTGCAAGATCCTGTAAGGTTGACCTAGCAAGCTCCTTGGCAATACCAAGTAGCTCCTGACCAAAAACCTCCTTCGCCCCCGGGATGGGAGACAAGTTGCTGATGACAGACAGTGTCTCCTGGAATACCTTGCTGTTACATTCGCGAGCAGCCAGAACCTTTGCTACCAGCCTGAGATTGGCTTCTGGAACCTCCGGAGGTGCCAACGTGCGATGCTTCTTGGTCTTCTCATCTTCAATCTTTGCCTCGTCAGGCTTGGACGCGCTACCTTCACCTTCGGTGGTGCTTGGCTCAACGTGAACTTCAGAGACACTCGCCATCTCGGTATCTTGGTCGTTAGCACGAACCTCCGAGAGTTCAGCTGCTGCGGTAGAAGTGCCCGCGGGCTGTTCCTCAGCGGAGGTCTCCCCAGCCTTCTTGGCTTCTTCTGCTACCTTCTCTTTCTCCTTCTTCAATACTTGCAGAGGTGCTGTGATGACACGGAGCAAAGAAGTGAGTTGCTCCATGATTGTCGAGCTCTCGATAATGAGTTTCCTGTCCAGCAATGTGAGAAGGGCGTTCACAGGATACCTATTCGCCTTGCTTTCCTTCGCTTTGCCCTTGCGATTGGCACGGCCCTTGAGACCAACGCCAGTCTCGTGTTCAGTGAGGAAAAATGACCATACAGCTGGGTTCTTCTCCGTCAATTGAGTAAGTGTGTTCAGACACTGCTGAACAACCATCAGTGGCGAGACATCAGGATTGATGGATAAAGCTCCGTTCTTTCGTGACAGTTTGGGCGTCTTATCTGCAGGCTGTTGTGGCTGTTTCGCGCGGATCGAAAGCTGAGCAAAGCTTCGCTCGACTGCATTGACATCGGCACTGCCATCTTGTAGAATAGACAGTAATATGCTGATGACCTCTGCACGGTTTTGACGATTTTCGCAGACGTATCGCAGGATGGAGCTAAGACTGGATTTGGCGCTGCCTTGCTGAGGTATGAACATCAGCCTTAGCAATGTCGCTACGCCTGCTTTATCCAGCATCTGTACACATGGACGAGCCTTCTTCTTCTGCGCAGGGTCGTCTTGCTGGGCTCGGCGACCGTCACGTCGGTAGGTAAGGTCTCCAAATTGATTAAGGCGACGATCACCTCCATAAGCTCGAGCTTCTGCGGAGATCTCTGGAGGAAGCTGTCGCAAGGTGTCTTCATCGGTGTCCATCAGGACAGCAGCGCGGAGGTTGGGGTCTAAAGATGCAAGGAAGCTAGCAGCATCCATATCTTCACCTTGAGGTGCAACAGCGGCGCCTTGATTACGGCGACGATTCTCCTCGCGTTCACGGCGACGACGCTCTTGGGCTTCTTGTGCCAGCAACTCTGCGCGGATCTCTGGTGGCAAAGCGGCTAAGAACTCCTCGTTGATATCTGACGGTTGTTCTCCAGATGCATTGGCGGCTGGAGCATCGGGTGCCTGCGATTGTGACCGGGCTTCAAGCTGCTGAGCTGTTGCACGCTGTGCTGCACGCTGCTCTTGTCTACGCTCAGAGACTTGCTGCATGAGCACCTCTTCGCGCATCTCTTCAGGAAGGGCGTCTAGATACTCTGAATCTATTCCCAGGTCCGTGATATCATATTCCCGGCCCCGTATGATAGTCACAACTCTAGGCGCCGGTGGTTGCGCGGGGACAGGCTCAGCTTCAGCAGTAGGCTCAGCACTAGGTTCGGCTGCTTCAACACCTTCCATTGCCTGATCATCCGATGTGGCAGTCTGTTCCTCCTTGGCTTCGGGGTCCGCAGTCTGCTCCTGGGCTCGTGTTGCAGCCTCAGCGGCCTCTCGTTCTTGTCGTTCCTTCTCTTCCTTCTCGCGCGCTTCACGCTCTTCACGCTCCTTTTGTTCTTTCTTCTCTTGCTCTTCCTTGAGCTTACGAGCTGCTTCGGCTTCCCGCTCCTCTTGTCGCTTCTTGGCGGCCTCCATCGCTGGGGGCACCATGACTTTGAGGATGGAATTGATGACTCGCTGGCTCTTCTCGATAGCACCTGGACCGTACAAGATTCTAGCCTCCTCTTGCCAGCGTTGGCTAGTATATGCTTTCACAAACGCCACAGCTGAGTGGGGATCCTCTCGAGCAGAGCGTGACAAGTGTGATTCACGAGCGCGCACCATCTCGCGGCGGAAGCCAGAGTCAAACGGCGGCGGTAGACCCATAGTGTTGCCGAAAAGGTGCAAAGCACCGCCATGTTGGTGTAGGACAGGACCATTACCTGAGCTCATAGCGTTCAACAAGTTGCTAATAAAGGAGACGGGGCTATCGGAGTTGAAAACCCGAGTACCACGGCCTTCGATAGCGTGGACCCAGTCGCTCATGCCTTCGTTCCGAACGGGACCATCGCGACCTGTTGAACGACCGCCTCGCTGGAGTAGCGGGTTGATGCCTTCATCCGCGGCACGGGGTCCAGCACCAGGGCGATGTGAGCGATATGCTGGTACAAGGATGCGGTCACCTGGGCCAGCGGGAAACATCCACGGGCTGAGGCGATGAGTGTGACGTATCGTGGGAGCTGCTGGACCTTCATCCCAACCGCCGCCCCATCCGAGATCTGGCATAGCATCATCATCGTCTTCCATACCTGGATCATAATGAATGTCTTCGTCGTAGTCTTCCTCTTCCTCCTCATCTGAACTTGTTAGCAGCGATCGTGCAGCGTGAGTCGGAGTACTTGCCATCTTCAGCCATCTCCTCGGCCAGATAGTCCGCACCTTGGCGCATCTGTTCGAGAAGCTGAGGGGGGTCAAGAACGAAGCCAATGGCACCTGGAGGCAGGTTCGCCTCTCCATTTATGTCACCTTGGAAGTCGTCCTGGTCATCACTCCAATCATCTTCATGATCGTCGGCCAGGCTAGCCCCTTCATCGTCACCAGTGACCTCTTCAAGGGCCTCCAATGCCTCCATAGCATCATCATCGTCAATGTCCTCCTCGTCATCATCATCATCGTCATCCATGTCATCGTCTTCGTCTTCCTCCTCGTCTTCCTCTTCGTCGTCTTCAGAATCATCGTCGGAGCCCATGCCCTCGATGCCGTCGTCGAGTTCGATCTCAACATCGACGTCGCCAGGTAAGCCTTCGATGGGGCCCATGCCATCAATGTCCATCTCTAGGATCTCTTCATCGTCAGAAATAACATCGTCATCGCCAATATCGGCTTCGTCGTACTCCATGTCATCTGCGTAAGGATCATCGTACATGATCTCCTCATCGTCTTCATCTTCGGAGTTTTCGTCAGACTCTGAGTCATGGGGTGGTTCAAACATTCCGAGAGTCGAATTGCGGAATAAATCTGGTGTGTCCTCACGAGTGTTATCGATCAAGTCATCGTCAGATGCTACAGAGATCTCGTACTCGTCCGCTGAGTCTGGAGCGGATGAGGTGTCATAGTGCATGCTCAGGTCCATGGCAACATAACAGAGCCATTTGAGAGGCTTCAGTATGTACTTGACCACACGCTTCGCGTTGGGGAAGTTGAGGTCAATATCCGAGATAGCCGTAGTCAAGATCGTGATAAAGTTTTTCTCGTACATGATCTTGGCCATCTGCTTCAAATTGGGAGTCAGGTCGGCGTTCTGCGTAAGCAATTCGCCATTCGGACGCTGCGACACCATCCTGGAAAATATGTCCGCGATGTTGAGTAACCTTGAGTACTTCAGATCCAAAGGCTCGTCTGAGGCATTGGCATCCTTGAATGCCTTCAACGCATGCTCGAGCACAAATTTGCGTACAAACAACAAATCAGGTTCCGATTCAGAGTAAACTGACAACTGAGTCGTATCAGTCTTCGGCACAGTGTATTCGCCAGTCTTATTGCACAAAGACACGATAACGTCGATAGCGCAATTGGACGTTGCGAGCTTTTTCTTGAAAGCGAGATCACCTTCGTGGTTCAAGGTGCCGATTGGTACTAGGTTGTTGAGCATGTAGTTCAGCACACCAGACCGAGGCTTCGAAGGTGTGACTGTATAAGGGTCGGCCTTTCTTGAAAAGTTGATGAACTCGATCTTGGTGCGATTGTAGCTTTGCAATAGCTCCGCAAGGCACTTCAAGATGAAGCAGCGGTAGATGTAAATTGGGTGGGCATCAGCTTTGAACAAAGCCTTTTCGGGTTTGTTTGGCTCCACAGGCGTAGTCGCAGGTGCGGATGATGGTTCGGGTGTTGACTGTGAACTCCCCACGGCCTCTGGTGCAGCGGCTGGTGTACCGGCTGGTGTAACGGTTTCTACAGCCTTTGGCGACTCTATCTTGTCATCGACATCCTTGTAAGCGAGCAGCTCACATAGAAGGTAGTGTACGATGCCGTCAGGGTTCTCCATGACTGGAACCTTCAGGTCCGACGTCTTGGTCCGCCCGAGCATAGGCTGTTTTGGTGCCTCACTGGATTCTTTCGGTTGGTCCTCTTCGGCGGTGATCTCAGAGGGTATAGCAACATTGACGGGCTCCTGCACAGGGGTATCGATCTTCTTAAGAACGAGAGTCTGAGGCCGCTGATTTGGATCAAATCGGGCTAGCTGAAGCTTCTCATTGGTGACTTCAACGAAGATCTCAGGTGCGCGAATAGCGAGGGCAAACATCTGACGAGTGTAGCCAGTAGTGTCGGTCTGTCTACGATCACGAGTTTCAAACATCTGCTGAATCTCTGTGCGCATAATTTGCCTGATCATAGCTTCATCTTCGATCATGTGGCGAAGTACAATCATAAAAGCACTTCTAAGGCCTTCGTTCGTAATACCGGCAAGCTGTTTGACCATGAGGAACAAGCGCTGGATGTTTCGCTTCTCCGCGAGGCGCATGGCGATCTTCCTTGTACGCGTGAGCATGACTAGTACGCGAGTAACGGAAAGAGCCAGCGATTCGTCTTTGCCGATTCGAGGTAGCATTTCAATAATTGCATCAAACAGCTGGTTCTTTTCATCCACGCCAACAATAGGCTCGGGGATTTGGTCGACTGTCTGCACTTCGGTGGTATCCTCGGTTGGCGGGGTCCACTCAATCTGACGTGGAAGCTGGTCTTCGGCTAGTAAGCGCTCAACAATGAGCAAGACCTGTCCGATCCAGGGTGACGAATCCTCGGGTGTCTGATCTGGGAAAATCTTCACGAAACCCAGAAGCGTGCTGAAGTTGTCCTTCAGCTCTTCAACAATGACCTCGTAGAAGTACTTGTCCTGAAGCACCAGGGCCAGTAGATGCGCAGAAGCCGCGATCTTCTTTCCTTGTGAGCGGAAGTCATCCTCACTCTGCAGCGAGATAAGAGACTGGACAAGCGTTGCTCCAATTTCTGCTCGCATGGAGTTCGACTCCGGCGACTTTACGACTGCTGCGGAAATAAGGTCCGCGAGCTCGAAAGTGACATCTTCGTGGGAGTTGAGAACATCCAGGGATCGATCGACAAGGTTTTTGCGAAGATTGAGGCGCTCTTCATCCAATTGATCTAACGCAACAAGCTCGGTGGAGTTGCCAGTACCCATCCGCTTCTGGTAAGCTAAAGCATCGTGCGGAGTCGCGACTGCTTGAGCAGTCTGGTTTTCTGGCACAGGAGTACTGGATGCAGGTGCCTCTGGCTGCTCTGTGACGTCGTCCACATCCTCCATCTGGACAGACTGTGAGTCTGGCATGTCTGACTCCTCATCTTCTTGTGTCGTGTCGCTACTCGCAGTCATACTAGCACTATCTGCAGACTCAGGCACAACCACTTCGGCGCGGCTCGGGGACGCAGATGGTGGTCCGCGCGCCTGAATCTCGTACTGTGGGATCGGATTAGGGGACTCATTGCGCTCTTGGTTCAGGCAGTACTCCCGAGCCATGTTGAAATTATCACAGCATCGGTAAAGAGCTTCCTCCGCGAGTGATTCAGAGTGACCCAGCTCTGTCAAACGCGCTGTATGGTCTCCATTGCGCGGTGTCCAGGGCTTAATGATGGGTTTATTGCGTTTCGGAATTTTTTCGATGCTTTTGTAAGCACCATGCTCACCTTCACATTCAAGGACCGACTTGAGAATGTTGATGGATGTCTTCACAATCGACGTCGTTGCGCTGTCGATCAAGTCCGAGTTCCAAATCTTTTCCACGGGCTTGATCACCGCATAACGTAGCTCAACAAGGAATTGTGCGGTCGAGAAATGGTCAGCGCGTTCCCGATCACGGTCTGGGCGAGTCTGCATCGCAGAGGTCTGTTGGGATTCTCCAATGACCTTGAAGTTGATGATCTGAGCGTAGAAGGCGAGAATGATCTTCAAGCCACCTAATGACAGGTTGAGCAGACGCTTAGACTCTTCGCTAGCATCCTCGGTTTTCGTCTGAGTAATCTCGAGTGCAGATTCGTAGAATTTGTTGAGAATCAAACCAAGCTCGCCAAAGCCCCCTAAGTTCCTGAACGACACCAATAGTAGGGTGAGCGACTGCGGGCGATCCATGTTAGGATCGATCATGAGCTGAGACAAGGAGGTAAGAATGACGATCCAGTACGCGTAGCGGTCTTCGGTAGACTCCGCCTCGCCGGGATTGACAAAGATAAGTTGATCAATGACGGCCTGGGCAAGCTGATCTGCAACAACTGTAGCACATTGTCGCTGATAGGCCTCCAGACTGCGTCGAAAGAGCAATAGTTTCCCAAGTGATTGGAAGAACGGTGCTATTTCTGTGGGTATCTTGCTAAGAAGGTTTCGGAGAGTCTGTGTGTTCTTGAACTGCGCGCTGTCATGACTTGAGACCATGGATTCAGGAGCAGCACTGGGAGCAGCGGTACCGTCTCCAATAGGCGGGGAGTCTGTAACGGTGTTTCCGATACGGAAAACATTGTCAGCTTCGTCGTTTCCAAAACCAGAGCTCGTGACCCTGGTCTCTTTCTCCCATTCAGTTGGCATGTTCCGTTGAAGGAGAAGCTCCTCCCAGACGCAACTGCGATGAAGCTTCCCAAGACTATCGACCAAACGTGCATACATATCCGCAAGGTTCACTTGACTGGAGACGTTGTGAGCCGACCGCGTGCTGTACATCTGACTCTGGAAGGTGAAGGTCATGGCGCCAACAAGTGTGTGCGCGGAGACCAGTGCCTTGACGTAGAAAGTGCCCTGTTGTAAGACCTCAGTGTTATCGGAAGACTCGGTACCGGTAAATGGCGCAAAGAAAGACTGCTTCCCAGTGTGATCCAGCAGTGGTTGGAGACGCTCCAGAGCGTGTTGTGTTCGCTTGATAAGCGAAGGCACCGCGATATGTGGCTTCTGCTCAACTAGAACCTGCACAACCCGACCGAATTCCTCACTCATAGTGCGGGTTTCGCTTGCTTTGGGATCAAGACAAGCGAGGGTGGAGATATCGAGAATCGATTCCACGCCCTCGGCTTCAATGTATGCAGCACACATGGCATGGTTTGCGAAGAAACCAGAAAGGAAGCGACACAAGACTCGGATGTACTGCCCCGTAGTTGGACCCTTGGCGCTATCCTCGGTCTCGGTAATCTGATCGATGGACACTGGGTCTTTGGGGGTTGCGACCGTTCCTTCATCCGTACCCTCCATTTCAACGTCTGATACGGTCTTTTGTGATCGGCGACCAATGTCATGCTGAGTTTGGGGTCCAGCAAGCGCGCGACGACCACCAGCAACAGAGAGCTTTCCAGCAGCATCCTGAGTCCACAGCTTGGCACCGACACCGTCATCTTCAGCCTTGTCTGCACACAATTGCACTACACGCGCGATGAGCTCGCTAAGACAAGAAAGGACGCGCGTCTTCAAGGGAGGATGATGGCGGACCAACTCGTCGAAGGAGTTTCCAATCAGAGTGGGCATCTCCGTATCAGCATCGAGTGCTCTGATGTGCGCAGGGCTTTCGAAGATCTCGAAGAACCGTTTCAGAGCAATCGAAGACTGGAAGAGCTTCATGCCAGCCTCAGCTAGGCAGATCGCACCAAACGCGGGCGGAAGTGTTGATATGGCCTCAGCAACGGGTAGAATGCCCTCTGCTAGTGGTATCCCAGTAGCTCGGGGTAAGTAGGTTCGGAGACTGAGTGTGTCCGGATTCTCACTCTGGATAGCGGCGGCTATTTCTTCAGAAGCGGGTTCCCCTGCGACAGTCTCCAAGAAGGCCTCGCTAAGACCCGCTTCAGCAATGACCTGGTAGCTTGTCGGTTCATTGTGAATGAAGCTTGTAAGAATCGTAACTGCCATGCTCCAGACTGTTGAACCATAGATCTTTGCGTTGGACAGAACTATACGAAGTCCACTTAAGAGTTGGGGCGAATCGATCAGATTGCGCATCAGGCGATCGAAGTTGCCACCAGTGTGTGACATCATATGATTCAGGAACTTGAATAGCCAGCGAAGACTCTGTTGGTTGTAGAATGGGATTCGATAGTCAGTGAGCTGTGTCTTGTACTCTTTAGGCATACCTTTGTCTTCTTCAGCCATTTTCTTGGAGATATCGACTTCATATTGCATCAGATCGGCAATAATCTCGAGGCCCTTGGCGCTCACGAGAGCCGAAAAGGCGTCTCGAAGATTGTACACAAAGGTATCAAGAAAGTTGAGGATCTTGGGGTAGTTGCGCTCCGCCTTCGCTGTACGCAGTGTGAGCACATCGACAAGAATCTCCAGCAGACCCGCAGCAACCATCTGCTCGCCAGTACGAGGCTGAGAGGTGGGCAGAGTGTTTAGAAGGGAGAACAGAGCCTCGCGCCATTCATCCTCCTCCAGGTCGCTTGGAGAGCTAGCCTCAACACCAAGTCCAGCGACAAGCTTACGAACAACATAGAACAGCACACCATGATTAACGTTGACGCTCAAAGCCGCACAGATCTCGACCGATTTAGTTTTGTGTTTCGCCAGGGCTTCGAGTGCATTCAAGGTGAAAGTCTGGAGCTCCAATGAAATGCCATTCTCGCCGTTACCTGGAGGGTGGACTAATTCGGAGAGCTGGTATGCGAGCTGTAACCGACGTGGCTCATCTGCGTCTTGTTGTCCCAGTTTGGCGTGGAACTCCTTGTCGCCATGTACGTAGCCCATGTTGGAGATGGCCAGTAACCGAACTGCGACTGCATCATCTCGGCCACTACTACCGCTGGAAAGCATCTTCGCAACGCGGAGCTTTTGAAGTAATTCGTAGTGTACGCTCTCAGGTAAATTGGCGAGGCCTTGTTTGAGCAAATCATGGATATCAGTGCTCGAGACCTTTTCTGCTGAGAACTCGAAGGTTTTGGGGCCGTTAGCTCGACTATTGGGTTGCCCAGGCGTGAGAGCGGGAGTGCTTGGCGATTCAGTGGTGGGTGTTGGCTGAGGTTGTCGCGGGGTCCGATTGGGTCCCATACTGGAGGTCCTACGCACCGGCGTCGGTGTGGTGGGAGCATCGATCGCTGCAGTCCTGCTACCCTCTTCAGACGGAGTTGTTGGCTCGTAGTACGAGATCAGCAAACCACCAAACTCGTGCCTCAGGAAAGATTCTGAAAGAGAGTACATGCCAACCAGATCAGAACCACTGAATCGGTCGGAACTACCCGCTCGCTCTCCTGATGATTTATCCTTGCCCTTTGCGGATGGCGTGCCGAACAATGGCGCTGCAACGGTGGGTCCCTTCGCAAAAGGCGCAGACAGCTTTTGAACCTTGTCAAGATTGACATTGTAGTGACTAGAAAGCAGCGACGGGTGCAGAGTGGCTGGGGCAAGGCGCATACGTGCAGCATGGTACCGCTGAGCAAGTCGGTGGCCGAGGCGGAGCGTTGCTTTCAAGAGCGGGGTCGAGGTGGTGTTGAGAAGTTTGTCCAAGCGCTCGCTGCTAGAGTACAGACTACGGTTGCCGCAGTTCTCCAGGAGCATGCGGGTGAAGCTGAGAATCTGCTCGATCAATTCTCGGTCGCCATCTTGAGACACGTGCAGGGTATCCAAAACGGCGTCCGTAGTAGCCAGCTCTGGGTTGGCGTTGCCCTCCGGTGCATCGCCCTTGAGCAGTAACCGGCGCTGAAATGGCTGTGTTTGTGGGCCATCCACCAGTCCATATTCCTGATTGAACAGCTCGAGAATGTGATCGAAGCGGTTCAGCACGGGTATCCAGTGATATGCGTCACCGCGGGGGAATGGCCAGTGCTTGGGAAACGAGGCAAGGTGGGCGGGTAGCTGGTACAGCGGTATCGATTCGGTTGCCCGTACAAAGTCGGCGATCATCGACGACTGGGTGTGTTAGCTGAGAAGGCACATGGTATGAGGGGTAGATCTCACCAGAGTGGACTCATGTCGCGATGTTGCCTGCTTCTTGATCTTCATGTTTGCGCCGGGCGCTCGGAAGACAAGGCTTCCTCACATGCAAGCTTTGCAAACTAAACTATCCGAGTACTGTAGAAAGTGTGGCGGCAGCGAAGTACGCTGTGGGTGTCTGGGCTGCAGTAGAGGCCGTCCTGGAGTGGGCTGTGACTGCCTTGAGGTATCACCGGATCTGCTGACTAAATCGCGTGAATATGCGAAGCCTAGTGTCAGCGATGATTGTTCGGCGGTCCTCTGACGAAATCAGCAGTTGCGGTCGTGACTGTTGGCGTATGAGGTATTGCGGGAGGAGCGCTCGGTAGAGAGGCGGCGGCGGGTGTAGGGCGCTGTCAGAGTCCACGGTGCAGGCGTGGACCTACGCAGCTGTTGGATTTTCCGTGGCGGGGTATGGGCGCCAGGAGAGTGCGTATCAGTCTGTGGGTGTCAGACTGGCGTTGGAGGTGAGGTTGTGGATGGAGCTCAAGCTACAAGCACCAGCGAGCAGTTTCCGCCGCAATGATGGAGACAGGTGGGTCCGTGCGGTCCGTGCTAACTATCATCACGAACGGAACGCGTCGATGGGCACAACGGGCAAACGCCAGGAGAAGTAATCTTTGATCTTCTGGAACATTCTGCCTTCACAGAAAATCGATACCGCATGTCCAGATTGTGTCTATCAAGCCTCGAATTCAGCTCTCACTTGGTACATTGAGTGGCCGATGCCAACTGCCTCTGCCAACTACGAGTAAAGTTTGACAGCGCAAAGCTTCATACATGCGCCTCAAGAATTGCATCAACGATCAAACTCTGCTGTTTCCTTTTGATTTAACTTCTCTTATTCCCCTCCCCTTCCCTTCCCTTCATCAATCAACCTTACAGTCTCCTCCAACACCAGCAGATCCCTCTCAAGCAACTCTGCCCAGTTCTGGATATCCCCCACCTCATTTAATTTCTTCGTTCCGCTCTGCAGTAACTTATCCCATTCCGCAGTTTGCTTCGCAAGCGCCACTGTCTGTTGCGCCAGCTCCTTCTCTTGCTTTGATATTGCGGCAGCGTTGGAGTGCAGGTCTGCTGTGCGTGTGCGCATTTCCTGATCGAGGGATGCGCCCACAGATGAGAGAGAGGCCGTGACAGCGGCGCGGGCCTCCGCTGTGTGGCGTGCAGTCTCGGCAGCGGTGGGGGTTGGAGAGGGCATTGTCACGTTTGATGAAGTTGCGAATGGATCTAGTGTGATGGCAGGCGTGAGCTTGTGTATGATGTTTGATGTGTTGCTGATGGTAGTGCAACTGATGAGTGTCAAACTCACGGGCAGCACTACACGTATCACATGAGCAAAATCACTGCCAACCTATTGGCACAATTCGTCGTCAAACATTTCGAATAATCTGCCGGTTAGGCCGCGTCTGGTGGACTGCATGAGGGTGTAACGAAAACCAACGTGAGTGGCCGGGCAGGGATGCATATCACACAAGCTGATGGTGGTACCTTGTGCTAGGAAGGCCTTGCCTCCACAAGGCGTAGAGCCGGGCCTAGACACGTGTACACCATGTACGACATCAACATACTTTCGCACATGCTGGCGCAGCTACTATAGCACGACTGCTGATGACGCATTTTAGCTCAGAGGAAGGAATGTTGGGTGGGTAGACTACTGTATCATAGCTTTTAGAGACATACATGAATGGATTAGACGATATCAACCGCCGAGATACATGGGAAATGAGGTTTGTCGAGCTATCTGCAGTCCTTTGGTATTCACACCTGGATAGGCAAATACTGTTGCAAAGAATACCATATCCTCACCTCGGGTAGTATAGATTGGTCGGGGTGCAAAATGACCAGAATGCTTGATGCCTGTTAGCACAGCGAAGATACACCCGATTCACCGAACTCAGCTTCTACATACTATGGGTCTACAGTGGAAACGTAATGGTCCTTGGTACGTAAACAAGAAGCGGGGCAATCATCTTGCACAAAAGGGTGAGTAAGGTTAACCGGTACCTTATCGATAAACCACGTGATGTTTCCCATCACCCTAGCCCCTAGGGCTCTCACGAGGTTCTGTCGTCTCTAATCCATGCCATCTCAACGCCTAACATATACATTTTGACCATGGAGACTCCTGAAGCCCTCTCAAGGCTGACAGCAAGCCAACACTAACCACTTCCGGCCACTTACATCACACCTGAGCAGCATTCTAGACTCCCGTACAACCTCAGAATCCTTCTCACCTTTTAATAGACGGCAATCTTAACACCTATCATTTCAATTTACAATCCAAACCCCACGAGCCAAATACAACCCATCATCTAAGAAAAAACCCCCAGCAGTTCAATCCATCTTCTCCAGCCCTTTCCCTCAGCGCAAAAAACCTTTCAACGCACAACATGAACCAACGCCACCCCTGAAACTGCATCTAAAACCCCATATCAAACCACCATACCAGCATCCTCACTATTCATCCTTTATTCCCCATCGACTTTATCCCCCTTTTGGAGAACCGCGTCTTAACCCACCGTCCCAATCCTCCGATATGTTCCACTATGCGCATAGGCCACGCATCCTCGTCACATAATACACGCCAATCTTGCACTACCTGTTTAAGCGAGAAGCGCAGTTTGAAGCGGATATTGTGGTCGTGGCGGAACGATGTATATGTCTGGTCTAATTCTAGAGCCCGGGGATCACAGTCTGTGTGTATGGGTGGGAGGTGTGGTCGTGTGCATGTGCGTGGAACAGGTCGGGATCTAGGGATCGGGATGGCGATTAGAAGTTGGGGATGCATAGTGTGAGAAATATAATCATCGCCATCGTAGAGGAGGTTCGGTGGTGTATGTGGGACGTATGGGGCGGCGATATTGTGCAAGGTGTTGCTAGTTTGCCATGACGACACCGTTCTAGAAGTTGAGACAGTCTGATCAGAATTTCGTAAGCACTCTTCCGGCTCTCGGGATATTGAGTTGAGTCCTGCATCTTGGGTGGGGATATAAAGACCAGCGTGGTACAGGTTCAATGGAGTTTTCTCCTGTACACAATCTTCAGGCTCTTCAAGCATAGATGTGCCGCTTAGTATTGTGATCTCAATCGTGATATGCACTGCCTGCGTGAGGTATCAAGTGATTAAGTTGGGAACACGAGTATATCACTCGTGATGTGCATTGTGAAGAGTAATGTGATCAACAATGTCAAATTTGATATCATCGTAAATAGTCACATTGTGTGTGCACTACGACACCGGATTCTACTCGTCCAGCGCTGAGGATTCCACTATATCTGCGTGAGACATTGAAAATGCACGTCTAAGCAAATCCAAAAAACTTCATATCATCTGCACCCCTGATCGGAACAGTGTGTCCAACTCCCTGGGCGTAGATGCCTTGAACGTCTGGTCCGTAGACTGTTCTTGTGTATCCGCTCTGGGGATCATTCGCCTTGGTGCTTTCAGGCTTGTCGTAGTTGTAGCCAAAGACACCGGCCTGTTATCATGTTAGCACTGCCCAATTGACTCTTCCCTATCCTCATCCCCCTTTCTCCACTCAAATTGACATTGGGGAAAAGATATCACTTACCCATTGCTTCATAGTCTCCTGATAGTTTTGAGGCCTCAGTGTTGAATCCGCGCTGCCGTGATACACCTGCATCCTCGGCCTAGTTCCATTGTACCCGGGATACATGTTCTTGGCCACCGCAGCCCAAGCAGCAGGCGTGGCAGTCGATTGCCCGTTGGCACAGGTGCCGTTCCAGGCGTCGACGCCGCCCGAGGAGGATACGAAGCAGCCGGCATTGACACCAGAGTAGGGGATAGCGGCTTTGAAGACGTTGGGGTAGGTTGCGGCTAGGACGTTCTGGGTGGTTTGCGTCAGCACCTACGATATACATATAAGTGAGAAGGAAGGAAAGGAGAAGACATACCGTCATCATAGCTCCACTACTACTTCCAGTAACAAACACTTTGCTCTCATCAACACCATATTGACCCACGGTCCACTTCACCATATTCGCAATCGTGTTCGAGTCGCCACCTCCCTCATGTGTAAGCGTAGCCTTACTGCTCACATCCCAGCAGGTTCCCGAATGCGGAGAACTTGGGTAAATAACGATGAAGCCGTATTGCTCTGCCAGGCTGCTGTAAGGCGACCCGGAGAAGTAGGCTTGCGCGGAGCCAGTACAATAGTGGATTGCGACGACGATACCAGGGGCGGCAGCGAGTTTCTTGGGAACGTAGATGTAGAATCCAGCCTTTGTAGGCGCGGCACCGAAAGAGGTGACTTGTTGGAGAGATCCGGGTGTAGGGGCGCGTTTGGATATGAGGGAGGAGGCGGAGGCGAGAGAGATGGAGAGAGTGGTCGTTAGGAGAGTAAGGAGACGCATGGTTACTCGCTTGTTGATGTTCAGATACGAAGAATGATATCCAGATGCTCAGCTTGGCGGATAGCGAGAACCGCTACTTATACTACACAAGCTTCGGCAGAAGTAGATGGAGCGGTTGAAAGGAAAACTGTTGATTAAGTTCGCGAGGACGACGGCGAATCTGCGCCCCAACCCGCTAAACGGAGATGAGGTCACACGGCTTTATTAAAGTATTCCATTCTCCACATTCTTCGTCTCGAGGATAGATATGAACTGGGATGGTATGTAATTGGCTGATGATTTGTTTGGTTGTTTCGGAGCATGGAGTGTTTGATTGATTAGTTTAGTCCGCTGACCCTAGTCCGGCAACGGCGGTACGCGAGGTGATATTCGGGCCTCGAGCTTTACCATGTCTTTACCCGGTTCTTAAAGCCTCTATTCATAGTACAGATAAAGCAACCCCGCAACAACCACAGACCTTGGGAATTTTGTCCCACAGATATGCAGAGGCTTCATGGCGCCGTCCGGGAATAGCTGATATTCCTAAAGCAGAGGCAGCGGTCGTGACGCAGCAGCACTGAGGCATAGCCTGAAGTTGCCGACTCTTTTTGAGTCTGCCATGATGGCTCGCATTCTTTGGAGGTGTGGTGCGTCATCGTTTGCATCTCGGTGCAGGCCAAGTCCTAGGTAAAGGTCGGCCGACTGGGTCAAGATGCAGTGGAACCTCCTCTTAGTCCTGTCCTCCAAGTGCACTTCGTCTCTTCAACGTCCACTCCAAACACCATCGCCTCTCCCTAACCCCCCAAATGTCAGACCACCCATCACGCCCCCTCCCCCTCCCCCGCCGCCACTTCTCCCCTCATTGACCGGTCTCTTCGCAACCCTTCCCTGCGCCTTCACTCCCTGCACGACCTTGTCCAGTTGTGTCTCGACTACCACACCCCCCACTACCATCTCTCCCAGCGTAGCATGTAGCGTCTCAAAGTTGAATATCAAGTCCAACTCGCACACATTTTCGAATAGGCCATCCAGCGCTTGTACGAAGACTTGTATAAAGTCTAGCAGGGCGAGCGGAGATTCCGTGGACGTCGAAATTACAATGAAATAGAGGGTCGCATAGTGACGGTAGGTCACGAGGGAGGGGGTGTCGTTGTGCGGGGTGGAAGGGGTGGAGGATTTGGAACTGGACGCGAGGAGCGGTGGGAGGCTGGAAATCGTTATTACGATCTTATGAGCATGTTGGAGGAGGGCTCACGGCAGAAAATTACAAGCAGAATTTGGACGATTAGCAACGAGAGTGAAGATCTCCGAGATGAGACGCTGCTGGACGCTAGTTTCCTGGCTGTGATTTAGCAGATGCAGGAGAGTCAATGACGCGAGGAAGGTCTACCAGCTGGGTGTAGAACTTTGTCAGACGTGGCTGACCAGCATTGTTGAAGACAAGGACTGCGTTTATCATTGTGGCTTCGTATGTATGCCGATTGTAGTGTGAGGCCGTCGAGATCGACAGCTGTCAGAAGGAATGCGGGGAGCTGCTGCACGCTGGTCCAAGCGCGAAGCTTGAAGTTGGCAAGCTCACCTCCGCATGCTCCGCATCCTTCACTCGCAGTAAACAGAGAGCCAATCGTTCCCACACAATTGTCATACTCGACATCAATTGAACTCAATCATCATGAGACCAGCCACCAGACTCAGTAGTGCGGCTATCCGTCGTGCCATCCGCACGCCCCTCCGCGCTCAATCGCCTGCCAGTGGCACCATCGCCAGAGCTTCGGCCATCCGAAATGTCACCACCGTTCGCACCTTTCGATCATCGACGGGGTGGAGGAGTATCATGCCAGATGCAGAGAACCCGGCGCCCAAGGAGAGTGAGCCCATTGACGAGCCCAAGGTTCCAACAGACATCACACCAGAAGAGTTCCATGAGCGCGCGGATCACTATTTAAATGAGCTTGTGCAAAGGTTAGAAGAGGTACAAGAGAAGGATCCTGGGATCGAGGTCGATTATTCTGTGAGTACAATTCTACCTCGTGATAATACATCCCTTCCTAGCACCTAACTAATCACGACAGGCCGGCGTCCTCGAGGTGACGTCACAAGAGAATACCTTCGTCCTCAACAAACAACCCCCGAACAAGCAAATCTGGCTCAGCTCGCCCATCTCCGGACCGAAGCGCTTCGACTGGGTCCTCTCACAAGAAGGCATGGACTTCAAGGAGGGCGGCGGTGTCGGAGACTGGATATACTTGAGGGACGGCAGTTCGCTTACCGAGATCCTCAGGAAGGAGCTGGGCGTCGATGTCAGTGTTGATGACCAGGTTCCACGCTGATCGAGGACGACGTGGCGGGTGTCGCAGCTGATCGCGATTCGTTACGTTGAAGCGAGCCCGGGTGTGTGGACGGAGACGGTATCTCTTTCTTGACGGCCAATTATGAACGTTTTTACAATATCCAAAGACCAGTATACATCTTCAGCCCTTTTGTGTGCTTATGATGCGCGACTCTAGAAGTGCAGGACAGTACGCAAACTGATCTGCCGCCTCCGCTCTGCTGCATTTCCTCTCCTAGTGTGAATCGTGGATGGCGACAGCGCAGGAAGATACGAGGCCTATTCTTGCCATATAGCGCAAGTCTCTTTGTGCACATTGTGAACACAACTAGGCAGTAATGGCAGTCTGCTGGGGCGCACCGCTCTTGTCCTCGGGGAGATCCGACTGCAATTTGTCAGTGCTACGACTCCAGAAATTTCCTACAGGCAGCGCATACCGGATCGAATATTATCCGTATCATCAGACTGCAACTGGGACACCGCGCAATGTCTTCTCCGTCCCGCATATCATCCAGCAAGATCTCGAAACGGTCGCCGCAGGGACATGGGTGGTGGTATATGCCGAGTGCCTCGTCGTAGAAGCAGTCTTCAATTTCGATTTCGTCATAAAGGTTGAGTTCTTCGTCCGCCATGATGCCGACTCGTTACTGTTGCGCCTGTGATCCCTCACTAAGAGAAAAAATCGTGGATTGTCGAGGCAGTGGCGGGCATCATTTTGCCCGCACCACTTCCGCCGCCAACGCTAGTGCCCTAACGTTAACCCCGACACGCATGCATGTGCCCCAGACCCATCCACGACTCAGACACCACTCGGGACACATCGAGGGCTGCGCGTAACACCAGCCCGCCCTGTCCTCGACACCCCGCCCTACCATGGACACAGACCTGCCGAATTGACCTCCCCCACTAGCAGCCACCATGGGCGACGTCGAGTCCGCGACCGCCAAGCTCGCGGAGCTGCTGCGACACCCAGAGGACCTCGACAAGATCCCCGCCCTTAAAGCCGAATTCACGCGCAAGAAGGCCGCTGTAGACGGCCAACTGCGCCATGGGTTGAAAGAGCAGCTGGAGCTGACCCAGTCGGGCATGTCCAGCATCACCGAGGGCCAGCGCACTGTCAACCTAATCAAGGAGGAGATGATGAAGATTGACAAGCTATGCGCCGAAGCCCAGAATATGATCCAGGACTTTCCACACATCAACTTGGTCGCGCAAACACACAAGAACTTTGAGAGCGTGGAGAAGATGCGCAGCGACATCCAGACGTTTGAGGAGCGTTTGGAGAATCTGGAGAATCTGTTGGCGCAGGATGATGAGGATCCGGCGAACCAACCGTATCTGCTACAGATTCATTATGGCCTGACGCAGTTGAGAGATATTAGGGACGAGGCCATGGATCAGATTAAGAACACCGAGGATGCGTCGACGGAGTTGATTGATAATCTCACGTTGGAGAGTGGAGTCACGGTTCAGGACCTGTTTGCGAGGTTGGACGATGTGATTGAGTGGTTCGACAAGCATATTGGAGAGGCTTGTATAAACCTGATCGAGCTGGTGCAAACCGGCAACGACGGCATGGTTGTACGCCTGGCTGTAGTCGTGGAAGAGGAGGAGAAGACTGACAAGAAGGTCAAGGCGCTCCAGGACGCGCAACGAGAATACAAAGACCTCGCTTCTCGATTCAAGTCCATCGCCTCGGGACCCAAGGAGATTCGTGGCTACAAAGACAAGTTCATCACATCGATCGAATATGTCTGCAAGGCGCAAATGGAAGAAGTGAGGGAGAAATTCATCGACGACCCCGAGAAAATCGACAAGTACTTCAAATGGTATTTTAACAACCTCAATACGGTCAAGCTGGGCATGGAGAATCTCATGCCCAAAAAGTGGAAAATCCTCCAAGTCTACACAAACATCTACCACAAGCAGATGCACGACTTCCTCATCAGCTTTGCCGAAGACGAAAGCCTCGGTCCCCAATATCTCCTCGCTGTTATCAACTGGGTGGACAAATATTACGCAAAGATGCAGAAACTGGGCTTCTCAGAAGAACAACTTCAACCCCACGTCATTGACAACCGTAGTCCAGAACTCATCCGCACATACCGTCAAGTCATCATTCAAGCCGTCGACCAATACGTCGACCGCATCAACGCGCAAGACCGTAAATCCTTCCTCGACCAAGACCGAACAGCCTACGAAGTCAACCCAGATGGTATATTCCAAACTCGCTCCTTGGGCGACATCTGGACCCTCTTCAGCCAGAACCTATCCGTCGCCGCGTCTAGTGAGCGCGCCGATGTCGCAGAGGGTGTTGTGGACTCCATGTTCCGCGCACTCATAACCCGCCAACGAATATGGAACCAGCTCATCACCGAGGAGAAGGAAAAATACGCCGGCCCTACACCATCACTGGACGGCGAGGGTGTTGCCGTCTTCCAAGAATGGCTGGTCGCCATCGCAAACGACCAAATCATATGCATCGATGACGGCGAGGAACCCAACGCCCAAGCCTCGTTCGTTACAGTTTTTGAGCGCGAAGTCACACCCCTCGTCTCACAAACTTACCTCTCCGATCGCCTGCCCATGCAAATCGATGAGCTACGAAATGGATACATTGACATATCCTCGCACTGTATCCAAATCTTTTGCCAGCTTATCTTCCTTACAGACTTCAAGCCCATCCTGAGCAAATTTTTCACACCAGATTGGTATAACCGCACAGATATGGCATCCATTATTACAACCTTCAAAGATTACCTGTCTGACTACGACGACCTGCTACATCGCTCATTAAGAGACCTGTTAATCGACTCCTTAGCCGACGAACTCCTAATCCAATATCTATCCTCCATCCGCAACAAAGGGGCCCGTTTCCGACGTACAGACGCATACGCCGCGAAAATCAAAGACGATCTCATCACCGCCTTTGAATTCTTCCGCTCGTACGGACAACAGGGACTGGAGATCACGCAGCGCTGGCGCGCTGTCGAATACTTTCTCAAACTCCTTGAGTCGGATAAGAGTCAGGTTCAATGGGTGTTTGTGGAGTTTAAGAGGGGATATAGGGATGTGGGGGTGGGATGGGTGGAGGCTGTGTTGCGCAGTAGAGATGATTTTGAAAGGAGCATGTTGAATGCAGTTAAGGCGAAGGCGGCGGAGATGGTGGGTGAGGAAGGGGGTGAGGATCAAATTATGGGAAGGGTGAAGTAGGGTAGGGGGTTGGGTGTAGATGCAATGAACATAATGACTAGTTAATCTTTTGAAATCAGCCGTGGTATTGGTTGCACGATGTGCTCTCCTAGTATGGATGTCTTTCTTTATGCTGCATGCGACTCCGTATGTCATCAGTGTACACCGTACAATAAACTTAACG
Source organism: Plenodomus tracheiphilus IPT5 (assembly GCA_010093695.1). Lineage (NCBI taxonomy): Eukaryota > Fungi > Ascomycota > Dothideomycetes > Pleosporales > Leptosphaeriaceae > Plenodomus > Plenodomus tracheiphilus. The sequence continues at coordinate 232,110 of MU006328.1, forward strand.
CACCACTGGTGTCAAAAACGCTGAGGTTCATCTCGCTTTGATATAGTGAAGGGACGTTGCATCGCGACTGATGTTTACGGCTCCACGATCATCTTCCACTCTACTTCGCCGCCAAACGCGCAAACCACAGCTCTTGCCGCAAGGATCATTGAACTATCAGTACAGAGTCTATACAATTCTTCATGTACTCGGCCAACGCTTATGAAAGCTACAACTTGACAAACATCGACGATGCCGCTCTTTCTTTCGCAGTGATGGTATTACTGAACACTCGCCAACAAGGAAACCCCTTCCTCCTTTACAGACCTCAACCAATACATCCCACCCATTCGCCTCGATATGCAGCCTCGCCGCGCCGCAGGCGATCGCCAGGTACATTTCCAGGTTGAGTCGCGCCGTTTAATGTCCATGGTTGTGCTAGGCTGTATTGGGTTAGGGGTTAGGGGCCTTTGTATCAGGATGCATGGAAGGAACCGCAGTGTGCCGTGCAGGAAGATTAGCGTTAATGTATGTGGTAAACATGTTTCTTGGGATCGCTGGGGGGTTGTATTGGTGGGTTGTTTGATGGTGGCGGCGTTGTGGAGGTGGAATTTGGGTGTTGGGAGGAGGGACGAGGGAAGAGGGATGGGGACGAAAGCGCGAGAGACAATTCAGCACCAACTTCCATACATAACATTTGCATGCGAGTGCGAACAGGGAGTCCTCAAATTCGGCCCACTCGACACTCCCCTAATCGAAACAACCTCCAATCGATATGTGCGCACAACGCTGCGCGGCAAACCCTCCACACTCATCCACTCTATCGCAGATCATTAGCGCACCAATCTCCGCTATCAGCACCGCCCCTGGTCCTACAAACAACCCCTTCCACCAACGAGACAACGCGTCCAGGATGTCCTGATGCCTGTTCATTCTAGACCCCAAACCAAAGAAAGTAACACAGCACCGACATTACAATTCGCGGCTGGTAAATTATGAAAGCAAGGCTGCGCGTCCCGCCCCCCACCCCTTGGCAAAACCAAACGCAATATGCTGCAAAGTATAAGGATAGAAGGCAAGTCGCTGTATAGGTTTGATTTCTTCATCCTACGATCGATATATTCAACAGTCTTTACTGTAGTCACTCTTTTCACCACAAACGTCCTATCAACTCAACTGTCTTTACTTTTACCATCAACGACCTCTTTTCAACGCCTTATACCCCATCTATCTTATATTTCCAAACGAACTTTCTACACCAACTCAAAACAACATATACATCACCATGCGTTTCTTCGCCATTGCCGCTACCTTCGCCGCTGTCGCTGTTGCACAGTACAGCGCTGCTCCTGAGGAGACTTGCTCCGCTTCTGTCACCATCACCGTGACTGAGTACGCCCCACCTTATCCCCACATCAAATCGTCACACCCACTAACACCCTCGCAGAACCCTCAAGCACACCCCATCCGCCCCTGGCGTCGTTGCCCCCACCGGCCCGGCACCTTACCCCACCTCCGCCGTTGTGGTCGTGCCCTCTGTTCCCGCTGGAACCGGTTACCCATCCTCCGTCGCTACGCCTCTTGGTGGCACTGGTGTCCCCAGCGGCACTGCTGCGCCTTCTGGAACCGGAGCGAGCAGCGCTCCTTACCCTGAGTTCACTGGCGCGGCGAGCAGTGTTAAGGTCGGTGGATTGATGGCTGGTGTTGGTGCTGTTGTTGCTATGCTCTTGTAGATGAGGAGTAACTGAGTGGGGATGGAGGATTGGTGGTGTGATTGTGATTGTGTATATACCCTTTACCTTTCTAGAAAATTGCAATCTTTGCACTTCGATCATCATCTCTTACATCTCAGTGTATGTCTAAACCAAAAACATCCAATCGAAAAATCTTTCTCAAAACCCACTACACTCCTTCCTCACCACGCCTGCCCAACTCCCCCAACATAGATCCACTCGCCAGGCCCATCGACCTGCCACCGACTGGGAAAGACACCGCACCGCTCCCCCTCTACCACCGGACTTCCATCATCATCACGAACGTCAAGACACCACTCCCCCCACTCCTCATCCCACCTCCAATCCTGCCACGCTCCCAACTTCTCCGCCGCATCTTCTGGCGTCGTATTGCTAAGCGCCATATTTACGTGCTCCCACATATTCCTTTGTGGATTGTACTTCCACCTTGAGAGGTAAATGTATATGTCGCTTGCCTCTATATGGGTGTAGAATTCTTTCCACTCGGAGTCCCATGACCAGGTGTACTTGGTAAAGGAGGCCCGTGGACTTAGGGTCTGGGAGGGGTCGGTGGAGGCCACAATGTGGGAGAGGAGGTTGATTGCGGTTGTGAGATCTGCGATGTCGAGGATGGAGGGGAGGGGTGTTATTGTGGTTGAAGTAGGGGTCGGGGGAAACCACTGGGAACGCAGATGGAGTTGGGTTTCTAGGGCCTTGAGACGGGTGGAGAGGTCTTTGAGTTGTGTTGCGTGATCTGGGTTTGGGGATACGAGGTGTTGGATGTAGGGAAATGCATTCTTCAGTGAGTCCTTTGCTTATAATCAGTGGAAGATTGAGCAAATAGAGTGTTTGGTACAAACATCTTCAATTGGCGCAACGACGAAATCTATGCGGCCATTGTCGATATCCTTTTGGAACTTCTCGATAGTTCTTTGAAGGCCGATGATAGAACCAGTGAGATTTGCAGCGTGCTCTGAGTTCATCACGTGAGCTGTCTGCAGGTAGCCTATGGACTGGGCGGTTGTCCTTGCGCCCGTTGACCGACTGAATGTGTAGAACGTTTGACGAGTTGATTGAGGCTGTACAAGTTTCTTGTCAATTATAGATACTTTCTGTTATCGAACAATGGTCTGGTGGAGACAAGCCGCATCATCGCCACCAAGGTTCAGCTTGTCGCCACCGTATTGAGTGGAAGTCAGACCGTCGAGGTTCCAAATACGAGATATGAGTTGTGTGGGAATACTCAGCACATCGACACAGAGTTGAATGAAGAGCAGTCTGCGCCGTAGATTATTCGCTCTCGCGTATATGCGCATACGCATGGCAACTTCAGGGTACATGGTAGTCAGGGCCAAGTGTGGTCTCAGTCAGCGCTAACTGGATTGATATTAGTTCATCTTCCTTCAACCGGACCCGAGTATTTGTACAACTGCACCTTCCTTATCATCTCAACGTGAGCCTTGGGAAGTCGGCTTGGAAAGTCAGCTAGCCGGGTATTTACGAGCATATGACATACTAGAAAGGTGTAGCGTAGCCTTATGCCTTCTGCCTCGCATGATGCTGCGCATGAGTCGGATGAGATGGCTGTGTACACAAACATGCACGGTGGCTTGTACATGTAGGGCCTCCCGCAGGTGTACCGGTCCGAGTAAGGATTGAATGGCAGTATATTATGCTGCATGCGCTGACAGTCTGAGAAGTGTTTCGACTACCAAAGGCTCTCCAGCTTATATTCAGTTGTTCCCGTTGTAATTCAACAACCTCTTATTATGATGACTAACCCAGCACTCTCAACATATGGGGCCTCAGTGTCCATGCTGATGTCCTTATTTGCATTAGTGTCCGCCCTACCCGCTCCTATGACACGCAATACTGGTCACTTTCCTCCAGCAAACAGCACAGCATCATCGATCCAGTGGGACGCCTGTCCCTCTGGAGCTGGTTATCCAGACGGTATCCAATGCGCCACTTTCTCTGTCCCTATCGACTGGGACGAGCCATATGGCGAGCACTTTGATCTCGGAATGATCAAATTGCCAGCTACACTATCAAATGTGACTGCGAGAGTTGGACCTGCATTTATTAACCCTGGAGGGCCAGGCGGGAGCGCTGTGCAGACTGTTGTCGGTATCGCACTCGGTCTTTTTTCGACTGAGCGTCTGCGCGAATCCTTTGATATTATCGGTGTAGACCCCAGGGGGGTTGGTTTGAGCCATCAGATCAAATGCAACATGACCATATTTGCAGAGCGAGTTAGCCTGTTTCCGCAAACCGAGGAAGAATTCGCGACGTTGGTCGACAAGAACAGGAGATTGGGAGAGTCTTGTCGAGAGCTTACTGGACCACTGTTTGAGCACCTTGACACCATCAGGTAAATTCTCTTTTCTCGTCTTACACTATGCGTTTCTTGCTGATCGGTACAAAGCTCAGCAAAGGATCACGAGGCCGTCCGTGTAGCTCTGAACGAGGGGCCCATGAACTTCCTCGGAGTCTCATATGGTTCGCAACTCGGTGCTCAGTACGCAGCCTTATTTCCCAACAACATTCGCACCCTTACCCTTGACGGTATCTTGTTGCACTCGCAAAATGAGGCGTCTAATCTCATAATCGAGGCGACCAGCTACGAGGTCGGGATGAAGCACTATTTCGACTGGGCCACAACGAATGATTTATCCGTACTGAAAGGTCAGGATGTCGCCGCAATATGGACTGAGCTGCTCGCGAATGCCACCGAGAAGCCTATTCCCGCACTATCCTGTAACAATATCGACTGCTACAGTGAAGTAACTGCTGAAGATCTACTGTTCAACGCCCATCGTCTTGTCGCTTTTGCTGGTGAACGACGACCAGGACTGGGTGGGTCATGGGAAGTGCTCTCGCAAGCTCTGCTCAACTCGACGCAAGGCGATGCCTCCACTCTATCTAGCTTACTCGCTATCCCGGAGGCCATCAACCTGCCTGCTATTGGCTGCCTCGACTGGACTCATTTCACAACTTCTGTGTCTGAAGTCCTTGCTGCGCAGGCGATGTTGGATGCATACGCCCCATTCACACGCGGCGCAACGACCATGTGGCAGTTGCAACATGCATGTATTGGTTGGCCGTTCGAAGTCAAGAATCCTCCAAAGAAACTCGAGATCAAGACTGAGGCTACAGTATTGGTCTCGAGTCCTACATCTGACCCGAACACTGGTATGCCATGGGCATTAGGTCTGATGGAGGAGATTGAGAATGCTGTGCTGCTTGTAAGGGAAGGCGATGGACATACATCTTTCCTATTAGGTGGTGAGACGGCGGAGATCATGTCAGAGTACCTCATCACTGGCAAAGCCCCTGCGGCTGGAATCATCACAAAGTCTTGATAGGAGGTCACGAGTGTTCATTTACGAATCATGATAGTAAATCTGATCTAATTATTTTGATATCAATAACACCATTGTCAAATCTAAACCTCCCAATCTAAACCCCACCCATACAAAAGCAAAACTCCAACCCATGAACGGCAGCAAAATCCTCTAACGTCTCCTCCCAAACACACCCCTCCTCCCTTTCACCTCAGCTACCAAACTATCAGTACTAAATCTACTAACCAGTTCCGGCCTTTCCTCCTCATACTCAAAAGACACCTCACTCCGCTCCCTCACACTAATGGCACTATCCACTCTCACCTCCCTCCTTTCCCTTGCACACCCACCAACCACCCCAGCCCCCCTCGGCAACTCATGAACCCTCCACCGCGCATCCACCATTCGATCCGCCCTTGCCTGCTCCGCATCAGACGCATCCTCGTCTTCAGCCCACATCTTATTAAACTCATCAATATAGCGTTGCGGAATGGGTTCTCCACCCCTCCCATTCCCAGACTTACCTCGCCTTCGCTCTTCAACCGCACGCTGCGAAATACTCTCTTCATTACGCCGACAAACTTCATAACTTTCATGCGTAAAAGAGAAATTTGGGCCTAGAGCGGCACGAGTCGCGTTTTGCAGTTTGGAGATGTGGAGACGGGCTGAGGGGGGGAGGTTAGCTTTTTGGTACGCTGTTTGATGGGGATGGTGGTGGTGCGGCGTTGTTAAGTTGGCATTGGGAAGGTTACCTTTGGGGGTGTTGTGGGCGAAGTGGGATTCTAGGCGGTGTTTGTCCTGGCGTTTGCGTAGGGTGCGGTATTCGTCGCTAGGGAGACCTTGGGGTGTGAGGGATGTGAGGGAGGGGAGGTGGGGGGTGGATGGTGTGGTTGTAGAGGGGTGACAGGGGTGGGATGACGTTGTGGTTCGGGATTTTTGGCTGGTGGATGGGGAGTGGGGGTAGTATGATGACATTTTCTTCTCTTTGGGGGTAGAGGGTGAAGATGGTGAATACGAAAGGGGCGGGAAAGTCTGAAGGTAGATCACGCTAGGTGATGTACTTTGAGATCTTTCGTTCTTCTTAATATCTTACCGTCTAGTTGGTGGTGGGATAGGATGTTAGAAGGAGAAAATGTTTTGAGGCTCATGTATAGTGTCCATTGCGCATAGTGAGTGGTATCAGTCGCCGACCTGGAGCTTCGCATAGTGTTTTGGCGCATAGTGGAGCATTTCACATCCCAAAGATCCTTCTTTCAAAATCAACTCCCTCACAATGCATACCATATTTTTGGACAAATTGATGACTACTAGGTAAGATGAGGCTTAGTATAGGTTATGACAGATGTGCAGACACCCATGAGATAGTGTGGACAGTCACTATGTGCCGTGGCAATGAGGTCAATTTCAGTGTGATCTTATTCGTTGGAAGAGTGCCCGTGTCGAGACATACCCTAAACACATGCTGATTACCAACATGACAAGGTGGCGACAATATTCCAAACACCATAACCTCCGGGCATCTTCTGCAATAATCTCAGACCATACCCAAGCCGCTCCTCCAAACCATCACCCAAACGCAACACTGCATGCCCATGATGCATAAGCGTCCTTCCCATCGCCTCACCTTCCCAACACCACTACGACACCCCCTCGCCCACCTCCTCCACTCTTCCCCTTCCCTCCTGCCTCATCCTCCTCTCCCCCCAAACCCGTCTAACCCAATTCCAGACCCTCCCCACAACCCACCTCCTCCCAATCCTCAACCCCCTGTCACCCTCCCCATTCCTCCCCTTGCCCTTCCCCTTTCCCTTCGACACCCTCCGCGTCACCGCACCCACCACGCTCTCCCGCCTCGGAATAACACTCTCAATAACATCCTTCCTCTCCTTCTCCTCGCGCTTTGCGATCTCCGCCTCGTTTTCAGTCAACACGGTGTTCACGAGTTCTGCGGCGCGGGGCCCGAGGGCTGGGTTGGTGGTCCAGGGGTTGGTGGCGGTGGTGTTTTGGTTGTTTATGCCTGAGCGGGTGGCGAGGGGTGGGGAGATGGGTGGATGTATGGATTTTGAGTCAGTGGTGTTGTGGCTAGGAGCTGTGAGTGTGTAGGTTGTGCTGCTGGGTGGAGTTTTTATCGTGTCTTCGTTTGTGGGAGCTGTGTCTGCGGGAGCGGTTTGCGCGTGATTCATTGCGAGGTTGGGGGTGTGTGACCGCATTTTTGCGGAGTGAGCGTATGGCTGGTGGGAGTAGGTGGGTATGTGTTCTTTGGTTTAGAGGAATGCGTGGGGGTTTGATAAAATAACGATGAACTGGGTGAGTATTGATAGTTTGGATTAACGATGTGATTGATGATGAGTCGAATTTTGTCTGCGGTGGGTGTGCAGTGAGTGTATTTATCAGTGTGGGTGGTGTCTCCTGCTCACTTTTAAAGTTTACCGGTAAACAATTGCAGGTTCAGTGTGACTGATGTTTCAGGAACGGTGCACACTAAGTCGGCAAGGTTAAAATGGAAGGCACTATGGAAGATTCGATCTGAAAATATCGGAAGGAACACTCGGTATAGGTTCACCAAGTTGACTTCTAAACCATGTCAGCGTGGTGAGACACAAGACATCGTACGGCATATCACTGTGAAGTATTTCCTTGATAGTTCTTAATGGCTCAATTTCTATCGTCCTAAAGACCTATTGATTGAAGTCAGCTAAATTACCAATTTATTCCAGCGAAGACGATCATACCATGTAGTCAGTATACCGCAAATGAAAAGTCCAATGGCGCCAAACAAATGCACCGCCGTACGTTTACCAAAGTTCCCGAATGACTCGGAAGACCACGTCCGCAGCGACATCCAACCACTCTACTTAGATTCCCAAGAGAATCGACGAGCCGGTGCTGCCTTCGCCTCCACAACCGGAGTACTATCAACAGAAGCACCTGCATTTGTGTCAGCACTACCGTCCTTCTCCTCCCCACGCCTACGTGAGAACAATTCCGTGGTCTTATTACTTAGACGTTTACGGCGCGAAGAGATCACGCTACCGTCTGGCGACAACTTGGGCGCTTTAGGCTTCTTCGCATTGGGGTTCTCGTAGTGCGCCTCGCCTTTGCCAGACTTGTGGGGTGCGAGGAATGCGTCGAAGGTTGCGTCGGGGTTGACTTGGAAAGTCTGTTGTTGCTGGGTTGAGGAGCTTGATGAGCTGGAGATTGCGGCTGGAGAAGAGGGAGGAGGTGTGAGGATCAGTGCAGGGGATGAGTGTGTCAACGCTCCGGAAGTGCTTGCAGCGCGGGTGTGTGCGTTTGAGAAGCGCTTCAGCAAAGGCCCGGCGGTCTCGAACAGGGGAGGTGATGGTAGCGGCAAGTTCAGTGCTGGAGCGCTGGACGAGCGGAGGTCGACCATGGATTTGGAAGCTTGACAGTACGTCTGCGGGCGAGTAGGCTTGTACTCGATCCCCTCTTCTATGTCAGCAAGCTTCGAAACATTGAGGTTAGAGGGCCGAGACCAGCCACGGACCTTGGGCGTGTTTTGGAGGGCAGCACGCTGAGCAGCCTCCTTATCGTTTTCGATACCTGCAAGTACTTCTTTCCTGTCGAACTTAATGTCTTCATGATGAATGTGAGGAACGAGTTCCTTGCGAGACTCATGATGGTTGACTGCGTCTTGTGGAGACCACGCCCGAAGGTTGTGGTTCTTCTCACCCATAGTGAGAGCTTGCCTACCCTCGTTCGACAGTGCCTGGCTGTAGTAACGACCATTTTTTGCCCGCGACTTTGGATGAGAAATGAGCATCGAAGAAGTGTTATCATTACGCGATTGGCCGGTGTTGGCTTGTTGACCCTGTCGCTTGTTGATTGCTTCGACTTTAGTCTCCGACGCAGACCATGTTTGTAGATCAGGATATTCGAAAACTGCGGGCTGCGGAGGCGATACCGGTTTGTCTTTGGAAACTTCTGTTGGCTTGGATTCAGCACATACAGGAAAGCCGAAGTTGATTTCCTTGTAAGAATCCTGCGATTCCACCGCCAACTCGATCGCTTTACCTTTGCCTTTGGAAGCGACTTGAGATTGAACCTCAGTATTAGCCAAGTGCCATAGATCAGGTTGAACATGTGGGCCTTGCAAGGTTCCAGATAGTTCAACCTCAGTGCGTTTGCCTTCCGGGTCGGCTGCAATTTGCTCACGCTCGGCGTTAGCAGAATGCGATAACGGTTGAAGTCGCAGATCAGGGGCCGATTGAGACTGAGTCGACTTTTCTTTCATCTTCTGCAGAGATGAGAAGGTCGGCTGTGTGTAATTCATGATTGCTGGTGGGTCCTTTCCCTGTGGTAGAGTGAAAGCGAGTATGTCTCGGATTTCCTGGCCAATATGCCCCAAAAGCTCGAGTGGATGCAGATTGTTGTATGATCTGACGCTCAGGCTACACTGGTTGAAAGCTGATGCGTATTACCTAGTAATTGGAACAGTCGTTATATCCTTGCTCATGCGTGACGTTGTGAAAGCATATTGGATTTGGGTGAGCACATTGTGAAGTCGGCGCGCTGAAGTGTTCATCACACAGTGCGCCAGCTGCGGTAAACTTTTCACCCTGTGCGTGTTGATGTGACTGTTGTATCGGTGTGGAAAGAGCCGCATTCACTCTGATTACTGTGGTTTTTTCGGGGTGACGGTGTGAGAGCTGAGGTGAAGCCAAGACAGATTTCGCAGCATGCGGACGTTTTCTAAGACAGAGGTAAGACATTGCATCTCCATTCTGGCGTGTAATTCTGGCGTGCATGAGGAACAATGGTGAACAGGACTGCTGTCACAATGATTTCGACGCAGATCTGGTTGCCCATTGGCCCACCTCTTCACAATATTCTAGGTAAGGAGCAACGTCCCTGCCAAGGTTCACTATGGTACCCTCATCATCACCAAAGACATCGCAAAGCCACTATTTGACGTGTAATTATTTTCAATTTGTTTTTGAAACACTTTGCTAGTTATAACATATGAGTGTACTTTCCCCATACTTCTTCGGTAGGTATTGTAAATTTTCTTCCGCATAGTTACACCGCTCCACTCTCTCCGATTGTATGAAATTGCCCCTGTATGGGATGTCTTCTCGTCTTCTAGTCGACTCGCCTAGTATTGATAGGCTTCTCCTGATCACTCTTCTTCTTCTTCTTCTTCTTCAAAGCGCTCTGCCTCTTGACCATTTGTCTTGGCCAGTTGTTTTGTTGTCGGTCCCCAATTCGTTGCCTGTTGCTGTCTTCATCGCCTATGGCTGATGTAAGGTCGGCGTTGGGTAGGTATGTGATTCAAAAACATGTCGTTATTGAAACCATGCTCGAGTGGCGTCACTCATGAGGCCTCTTCCGGTCCCATTCCGTTGTGACTTTTGGTGACGACCGCTTTTGTGCGTGAACGACATCCTATTCGACTCTGACAGTATTTTCCGATGTCGCAACTTCTGGACGGCTCCCTCTCTGCCGCCTGAGCGGCACGCGCGGCCACCATGGCTGTGCCACAGAGCCGCCGTTATATCCGAACTCCCTCTCTTCAAGTGTACAACCACTGAAACAAGCCCAGTAACACGACGCTCGCAGCGAGATAGCCTGATGCAAGAGGCTCCGTGCGTGTACCGAACGAAGTCGTGGAGTTGTGCCCGTCGGTTCTGTGATACGTCAGTTTACTGGTTCATTCCACGTGCGAGGGGTTGCTAAACAAGGTAATGACTGGATCGGAATGTAATCTACTCATGCCACAACAAGCTTTGTTTGGGAAAGCTTGTTTCAAGGGGACAGGATCGGTGATTGGACACCATCTTGGACGCTGGAAAGGTGCAGGAAGATCGTATCGTAGCAAGTCGTGTGGGCAAGAGGCAGAGTAACTTACTGTTTCAAGTGCAATCCCATGTCGTCAATAATATCGCATCTCTTCCACTCTTCTTCCGGTGTGTCTTCCATCTGCACGACGTTGTTGTCGTTGAATGTCATTCGTTGATTGTTCTTGCTAAAGACGTCCCACTCGGGACTCTCAAGCGGTTGGCCCTTGGCAAGGAGATATTCCGCCGCATGTTTGTTGGGGTCGTAGCTGCGGATGAAGGATGCCCAGTAGGCTTGGATGAAGACCCCAGCGGCTGATGTGGCGTTGTTCCAGATGGGAAGAAGTTCACCCACATGTGAGGCTGTGCCAACATTCCATCTGTATTGCCATGTGGGATGCGTGTTATTGGTGGCGTAAGTGGCGGACATGTTGAGATTGGGGCAGGTGTAGCGGATGTGACCGTAGACGTCTGATGCAAGCGTTCGCCAGCGGGGATCTTGAGTAATATCCGCGGGGCCTTTCCAGACCTCTGCTATCTTCTTCCATGAAACATTGGGAAATTGATCGAGGATGAATTGCTGGGCGCGGGGTAGTGAGACTATGCTTTTGGGCGTGAAGTTTATCCCCTCGTTCGTAGAGTCACCAAATACGGTGGGCACCTTGACAAATCTGCCGTCTCTGAGCTGATTGTATGTGTAGTCGCTGACGAAGTCGTAGTCGAGCGTCGGGTTCCAGAAATAAATGGGAGGGTTGGTCCCGCCAGGAAAGGGCTGTTTCAGGGTTCGTACTGCTGTCTGAAACGCCACTGCGTCCAGGGTTGTCAAGCATGCGAGATCATCACAGCCGGTCTCCTTCATCAACGCATCGTACTGCCATTGACTGTTCTCGACATCGCGAAGGGGTGGAAACGCAGCAGACTCGGCGGCAGCGGCATGGAAGAGCTTATCATCGCGGCCTCCATAAGCTGTGAGCTGAAAGACAACTGAGCCACCGCCGGCGCTGGCTCCACCAAGCGTGACATGAGCTGGGTTGCCTCCAAATTCCTGAATATGCTTCTGAACCCATTTCAGTGCGAACCTCTGATCCTTGAGTCCGTTGTTCAAACTTAGGGTCTTGTTTGCAGCGAGGTCTTTGCCGGCAAGAAAGCCATAGGGTCCCACACGGTAGTTGAAATTGACCACGACTATGCCATCATCGGCAGCATCGATCAAGTCTGCGCCGTTGTAGTTGGCGTTACCGTTGACGTTGAAGCCACCACCCTGGATGAAGACGTAGACGGGCAGATTGCTGTCATTCTTTGCTGTTGCTGGCGCAAACACGTTGATGAAGAGGCAGTCTTCAGAGTGGTCTCCGCCAAACTCAGCGTTCAGTTGACTTCCAGTACCGATGCAGAGCGGTCCAAACTGTAGGCACGTCAGTCTACGTAGACGCAAGATCAAGCTCATAGGCGTACCTTGGTTGCGTCTACGACGTTGCGCTCGACTTCTGGTTCTTGCGGCGCCGTGAATCGTAGACCATCGACTCGGGAAACACTTCGGGCATAACGCATGCCTGCCCACCGTATAACACCATTTCCGATATCTTTTCCTCGATACTGCGCATAGCCCAGATCAATGGTGGTTTCGAGCGCCGCAACCGACTGTAAAATCGCAGCTGCGCCCAGCAGGAGATTCCGCATAGCTCTTTTGGGACTTCGCAGAGTGAATGATGGCCGGTGTTTTGTTCAGCAGCGATCGTCAGGAGTCGACAATTATTGTTCAGATCCGGTAGTCGACGACTGTTGCCGCAGTGCCCGCTCTGATGCGGGAATAAAGGCACTGCTATCGCACGATGTAGCACTGCAGACTACCAGGTACCGGTACGAACAATGCGGAATGAGCAGTCTTTGTCGCGTGCATCACTGCGCCTCAATGGGTATTTGGTTGAAGTGGCTCGTCGACAGAGGTAACACGAGCGTTTGGTGACTATTTGGCATGGTCAGCTAATCACAGCATTCGGACCTTATTCACAGCCGCCAAATACGAACCCCTAGAATTAGATCGCGATTTTGATGCTCGCCAAAAAGGGCGCTGGTGCAGGGAAGGCGGCGCGGCAAACCCAGCTAGTGAATTGGGTTAAACGCGCATCAATGTTTGTTGTGCCTTGTCGTGCACACTGCACATGAACCTGAGGAAGCTGAGACACGCTGCTCGCGGCGGTAATGCGGACTATAAGGACTTCACTCACGATGCTGCCGGGCAGCCTCTTACTCGGCCTGCAGGCCACCCAGACATCCAGAGCGTTTGGCGTGCAGGATGTCAGGGGCCAGCCTGTGGTCTGGACTCAGGCGTGCTGCGCCTCTCCGGGGGTGCATAAGCCCGCGGAGCTATCGACGTGCCCGATTACCACCTATGACGGCCGTAAACAATGTAGTGCCAGCGAGTGACATGAAAGGGGTGTTGCGAGGAGGCCGATTGCACGTTGTACGCTGTACGTTGTACGATGAACTGTGGGGTGTTTGTTCGCAGCTGCGCCGGCGCATCTTGATCGATAAACTTGTGGACCTGCATCTCACAATCAGCCCTGGAGGTGGCCGGTCCCTGATCGGAGCCAGGTTGCTCTCCGGAGCCGGCAACGATCAGCAACAGCACCGCCGCACTGAAACCTCACCGTCTTAGCCAGCACAGGTATTGAAACACCGTTGCTGCTGTGTGCCAGCGCTTACTCGCCTCAACAGGGCGGCCATTGTGAGGGTGCTTCCGTCTTGTGCCATGCATGCCCATGTGTGCTAGTGTGCGCGGGCCGGCGTGACTTTCAGGCCAACACCACCTGAGCATCCTCCGGAGAAACCTTGTGTGAAGAAAATCATCCTCGTCGCGATGCCCGAATGGCGTTGAAAAGCCATCTCGAAGCGTGCTTGACCAGGCCTGCTCCATTGGTCGTCCTCGCTAGTGGTAGCCGAGGCCTAGTCCACGACTTCATCCCATGTCGGTTGAGCTAACCTCGCACTTTGGAAAAGTAACATCGTTGGCGAAAGTTTTTATTGTCATCATCACCAACAACCACACACAAGGCCACTGATCACGATTCTCAACCCTTCAGAAATGCGACACGGCGAGATTTCTCTCTTCTTCCGACACACAGCATGATTCTTAGCTCACCTTACAAAGATGGAGAAGCGTTTCGATACTCGATCGATATTCTCGCTTGCCTGCAACAACACAGGCATACATAAGAAACCAACCGCTCTATTAAAGGAATCCAATGCAGATTCCCACTAGTGGGCCTCACCACGTGGAGGCTTCAAGAGTGTGAATAATCTTATGTAGTCTTTGAGCAGACGAAGTTGCAACCACTAAGCTGTAGTAGTGACAAAGTTTTCGTACAACACTCCCCAGAACTAGGCACTCGCGCTCGCCATCTTCAAGAGCAGGTCCTTATCGCAAAATTCCACCACCTTTTCAACCTTCGACCCATCCTCGTTGACATACAAGAACCAAGCCTGCTCACCAGAGTACGACTCTCCGCCGTTGACGTGCACTTCTGCGTTTGACGTAAACGATGCCCGCCGGGCCTCTGTGTCGATGACCAAGTTTGAGATGACGTTGTTTTTGAACTTCAACACCTTGAGATCCTTCGTGAAAGCCCCCAGATACGTTGCGTTGTCAAAGGCAAAGTCTGTGGGTAGGCCAAAGGCCTTGGGAACAGATGCAGGAAGCAAGTGTCGGGTACAGTCTGCTGTAACGCCGCGGTTGATGATGGAGGGGTTGTTCTGGGTTCCGCTTTCTTCGAATGCTGAGAGGAAGGCCCGGGCTGTAGTCTCAATGCGGGTTCTAAGAGTCGTCGATGAAGGAGCTGAGGCCATGATGAAACGAGTTATTGGGTTTTTTGAAAGGTTAAGTAATGTTTGATTGAAGTGATATACTGGAGAAAGTGAGCAGTAAACTTATATCACGATTAGTCCGGTGGCTTTACACCATAGTAATGGTATGTATGACATTGTATACAATCTGCCATTCACCATCTCGTCGCAGACATGGTGTTCTGTGACTCGCCAGGCCGCCATATTTCCCATGTTAGGCCTAGCAAGCCTCTCGCTAACGCTAACATGATAACGTTATCCTGCACTCCGTTCGATGATTTCTTCTCCAGTTTTGGTCTAGCCCGTGAGGCAGGCTTCACGTGACGTGTACTTGTCAAGCTGGACACGCGGCATGGGTTCGTAGCTGGCTGTTCGGTGCACAGCAGCGTCCAACTTCGATGACCTGGTTGAGCACCTTACCTTCTACATTATTTGTAGTTCAAAATGGAACACTGTGTTTTCCCGCCTTCTACAGCTCTCGGCAAGGGCGGAGCGCATAGGTTCAGCGATCACCCCAATCACATTGACGCCAACAAGCAGCGCAGGAAGGTTCAGAATCGGAAGAACCAAAGAGCCCACCGTTAGTACTGCCTTATGCTTCACTCCCTGCTGTACTCATGGCTTGAAGGACTGCGAAACAAGGAGCAGCATCCGGGATCTGTTCAGACGTCGCGTCCGTTCCAAGTCAGCCGCTGGCGCCTCGACGAACTCGATGATTGTTCATCGCAAAGCACCTTGTCACGATCGAAAGTTGCAATTATCACATACAAGGTCTCCTCTCGACCACGTCACACTAATGTCAGTACATCAATCGTCACATCCGGCCATGCCGCAGTCATCCAGAGGCCACTGCTCACTGGTAAAATCCATGCCCAGACTCCCCTAACCCCTCCATCCATAATCTTTCCACTCTCAACCGATCATCTCCTCCATCTTGTCCAATACAATGTCTTCCGCGCCTTCGTCTCCAACAAGCGCACTCTCAACACCCTGCTCACGGGCTGGACCCACAGTCTCCCTTCCCCAACTACTTGTCCTCTCAGCGGTCCGTATCGTGACGACACATCTGTCTACCCCTTGAATCCCAATATACCTGTCTCCCTCTTTCCAACCCGCCTCCAGCAAACCCGCTTGCACTCCCTGTGGGTAAACTTCATACCCTTCCCTCCCGTCCGCGACAATCTTATAAGGCGCGAAGGAACTTTCGATCACTGGGAGCTGCTACAAGACCTCATTGGTGAACTTATGGGTATCGCGCCGACTCCAAAGGAAGGAGGCACGTCCCACACGTTTACTGTCTCCGATCCCAAAGCTATGTCAACATTGGGACGTGACGAAGATGAGATCACGGGGGGCCGCAGGGGACTTATTGTGTGGGGCGAGCCGTACAACATGTACAACTGGGAGGCCACCCCCGGCTTTCTTGCCAAGTGGTCGTGGGCTGTGGAGGGATGTGACGATATAATCAGATCGAGCAACCGCTGGAGGTTGACAAGAGGAGAAGAACCCCTGACCCTCTCTCAGTCAAAAAGGTAGCCACTATGCCGCATCAATTCCAAAAAACATGTGAAGGAGGCCGGCTAACATCAAACAGAAACCAATTGGAGACCTGTGGTCATGAATGAATCTTCATTTTCGAGTCAAAAGGGGACCTAAAACGCTATATCTGAGTACGTTGCACTTTGCATCGTAAATACCAGAACTATCGCCAACACAAGTCGACTTCCTACCCACCCTCCAGACAGATTTAACCCGGCCCCTCTACTTCCTACTCCTCCTTCAATCCTACAATCTTAAGCGAATCGCTCCACAGCCTCTTCGCCTCATCTACGTCATAAGCCCACGGCGCATACCCAAGCGCAGTAAACTTGTCGTCCCCTTCGACATACGGCTCCGCAACAGCGCAATTAACAAGGTACTTACCGCCCTCAGTTCCCCACGTCTTGCCAACGGCCGCCCAGACCGATGTTGCAGCACCCTGCTCAACGCTCTTCATGGTGGGCCACAAATGCTCCATTCCCTTAAACGCATCGGGATGCATATGCCGTGTCAATCCCGTCGAGACAAGACCAGGGTGGACGCTAGTGGCGTGTAGATTCTTCGAGCCAAAGCGGCGCTCAATCTCGTTGGCCAGGTAGATGTTGGCGGTTTTGGATTGCCCATAGGCTACACTGGGATCATATTCGGTTTTTGTGAAGTTGTAGTCGTCAGACGCATTGAGGCCGTGGACATTGTGGGCCGAGGACGCGAGACTGACGACGCGGGATGGGAGCTCAGGGGAGGCAGCAGCGAGAAGTGCGGGTTCCAAGAGCTTGTAGAAGAGGAAATGGGAGAGGTGGTTTGTGCCGAATTGGAGTTCGTGGCCATCGGCGGTGTGGCGGAGGTCAGGGATAGCCATGATACCGGCATTGTTCACGAGGAGGTGAATCTTGGAGGTTTTGGCGAGAATGGTGGATGCGGCTGTTCGCACGGATGCGAGGCTTGCCTGGTCCATCTGGACGATTTCCATGCGGGAGGGCTCAAGGATACCGGCGAGGGCTGATTCGGCTTTGGAGACGTCGCGGGCTGTAAGGAAGAGGGTGGCGCCGGTGGCGGCTAGGGCACGAGCGGTTTCAATACCTATGCCGGAGGAGGTACCGGTGATGACAACGACTTGGCCTTTGAGCGTGCCTTCAGCGCTCTCGTCCTGGATGATTCGCAGGGCCGTGGGGCGTGCATCGCCAGGACCCTGCGGCTTTGCGTGGGCTTCAGCGTAGCGGGACATGATTGCGTTGGGGAGTATAGCAATGCTAAGAATTGGCGGTGGTGGTAAAGTCGGCTTAGTTGGATCTCACAAGGGGAATAATGTGATGGTGAGGAATGATTGTGAGGTTGATGGACAGCAACTGGGAGAAGTAGTCAACTTATGTAGTCAATTGTTGACGGCTGTGTGGTCTCACTGCCTTCCCTGTTCTTCACTAATTTTTCGTCGGATACATGAATGCAGCGATGACAATTCTACCTCTTTCAGACTAGTCGGATGCTGCGATGACTTTTCTACTCCTTTTGGACTAGTCACCTTCTCCCCGATTAGTTAGGTTCAAAGCCAAGATGAAAGGTACCGTGTAGCCACTGATTGATAATGTTTCAGAAGCCGGAGTTAAGCAATGTGGGTTTGATTCTTCCGTGCTTCGTCCTCTACTACCATAACGTTGCCATCACCAATAGAAGACTGTGATTACCTTTTGTCTGCTTTGGGACTAGTATATCCCTCGACAAGAAGTAAGTTCCAATGCTACATAGTACCTGATTCTAGTAAGCTATTCCAGATGGAATGGACTCAGTAATAATATCATTATCCCATGTTCACGCGGAAAGGAATGTTGTGGTTGTTGTGATTGTTGTGATGCAAAAAACCCTCCACTTTATCGCCACCCTTGCCCTCCGATTGGCCCTGCAAGCCGCGGCCCGATCTACAATGATGAATTGATGTATCCCAACTCTCGCCATCGCCCTCCAACCTCACATCCCACAACTCCAACACACCAACAAACCACCACCACAACCAACGCGCATACGCCCACAACCAACACGCCCACAATGTCACACACCCTGCGCATCCTCCCCCACCTCCCGCGCACCCTCTCCCACCGCGCCTTCAGCACCACCCCCCCCCCCGCCTCATCCCCATTCACATCGGGCCCCGCACCCCCCCGCCTCCCCAAAGAAGACCAAGAACTCTTTGAAAAACTCCAAAAAGCCAGCACCGGTGCATTCAGCCAGCCACGAGACATGGACGCGACACCACCACCACCATCACCAAATGCCGAACCGAGTCTACGCATGCGCATCAATCAATCACCGGATTCTGTATCTGCAACGGGGATTAGAATAAATCAATCGCCTGATTCGACATCCTCATCAACTGACGCCAACTCAACACCAACACCAACAATACAAAAAGGCGAAGAATTCCACCCCAATATGCGACGAGGTGCGCCGCCAGAGTTCGAGGGGGATGTTAACCCCAAAACGGGGGAGGTTGGGGGACCGAAGAATGAGCCGTTGAGGTGGGGGGCGAGTGCGGATTGGAGTTATAATGGACGGGTTACTGATTTTTAAAATTGGGGGAGAAAAGAAGGTGTGTGAGTAGGCAGGACATGTTTTTTCTCGAGAATTGGTGTATTGGTTGGTGGTAAGATCTTAATCGTGTATTTAAAAAAGAACCCCATGTTTTTGATCCTCATACCCCTTTTCGCAAGGCATTATCTGCCTGCTTAGAAGACAATACACTTGCAACTCCGAGATCCTCTACATGATCGAGAAACACACACTAAGCCAGATACTCATACACACACTGAACTCCCCATCTTGATTTCAAATCTAGGCAATATACCCCTCACCAACCCCCAAATTCCTCGCACTCCTCCCAGCATCCAAAAACAAATCCTCACACTCCTTAACCTCCTCCTCCCCAATCTCCCCACCTTCCCTCCCATTAACTTTGGCCAACACACTCGCCGGCGCCAACAACTGTAACGCATACCTCAAACTAACCTTCTCGCCCAATGCACTAACCTTGTCCTTTGCAGGCGCAGAAATGGCAAGTTTCTCAGTGGTGACGCGGGTAGTGATGATTTGCTTGATTTCAGGGCCAGTGTAGGGGTGTGTGGGAATGATCAGGAGGCGGGCGAGGAGGTCAGAGGGAATCCCATGGGCGGAGGGGGGCAGGGATTCGCCGCCGCGGATGTGGGTGTGGCCGCGGTTGGAAGCGAGGATTACGAGTGGTGAGAGAGGGGATTCGAGGGCGCGGTTGAGGAAGGTAAAGGATTCTAGGTCGAGCATGTGGACCTGTGTGGGTTTGTTAGAATGGAGTTTCTTTGGATGTGTAATGGAGAAGTGTGGGTCTTGGGGAATGCTTACCTCATCGATGAATAGCACACCAGGTACCAGATCCGCAACGCCCTGGTCAATGTATCGGTTTACAACCTTGTTAATCTCCAACCTCAATTTCTCTGTAATCTCAGTCTTCTTGGGCTTCATCAACTGTCCCATCATACTCATGATGTCCTGTCCACCCTGCGGTCTCGCGTTTGCTACATCGAGATCGTGCAGCGTGACATCCTGCACAATCTCCTTCTTCTTGTGCACATCGCCCTTTGGTATCGGGACATACTCTTCAGCCTCGAGATCGAATTCCGTGGCATAGGCGTCAGAGCGACCGACGCGCTTGACGGCGCCCGTGTTGGCTTCAATATAGATGACGTCGCCAAGACGGACGCGCTCTTTTTGTATGGCTTCGTATATTGAGGGGTCGAGGCGTAGTTTCTTGGTGCCCTTTGCGGATTTGAGGTTGATGAGGAGGTGGGAGATTGTGCGGCCGTAGCCACCGAGGGGGTTCTCGGCTTCTTCGGGGGTGAGCTCTGTGACTTCGCCTTCGTAGACTTCCTTTGTTTCTTTGACGCGCAGACCTGTGTTCGTTCTGTCAGTTTGTTGCCCCTAGTGAGTTTTGACGGTGATGTGATGCGACCATCTCTTTGCTAGACTTCTCCCTCGCGCCTTGAACAGGAAAACGTACCGATAGCTCTCCTAAAGTTCTCCATGAGCGCCTCCGTCTTCTTGACCTCGGCGCTGTAGATTTCACTCCCGACAATCGGACAGAATGGCACCTTGGTCCCCAGCTCCTGGCTGACCGCCAACGCCAACGCAGTCTTTCCCGTGCCTGGTCCACCAGCAAGCAGCACCGCTCTCCCCGACATCTTCTTCGCCTTGACGAGATCGACTACCAAGCCGCATGCCTGTTGTTGATTAGCGCCTGAGCTGCATCTAACCTGCCGTCTGGTTTGGGGCAGGGCGGGCGCAAGGTACCTCTCGAGCTGCAATTTGGCCAACAAAGCCGTTTGCAGACGGCGTCGCGCGTCCATCACTCGACAGTCCCAAGCCCTTGATGTGTGAATGCGCCGCGGTACGCGCAGAGCGATCGTGCGCGCTCTTCACCTCGCTGACCGGCACGGTTGCCATGGTTGCTGCTGTCGCTGTCGCAAGGCCGTGTCTTGCTCCCTTTGTCGAACTCGTCGAACAAGCCGTGTGCGCGCGTGATGCGGTCTTCGAATTGGCTCGTGTGTGGAATGCGAGGAGCCCGTCTGTATCGTTGCGCGGGGTGTTCGTGGCCGTTGTTGTGGGAGCTCGAAGTTTTGAGGATCGCAGGCGGTCCTGGTTCGCGAAAGCTAGCGCGCCTTGCTCGGGGCTGCTCTCCCAGCATTGGAAGCACACAGCCATCCGCACCGACAGCAGCCGTCCGTCCCCCGACGCCGCCGACAGGGCAGCGCACCTCCAGTCTGGTCACCCGCCCGCTCCCCACTCCGCCTCTCCACTCCGCCTCTCCACTCCATACAGAAACACTGCTGCGGCCACTGCTCGACCCAAACCGTGCCCCTCTGGCCCAGGTCTGCCGTCTCCTTTGTCGCCACGGCTGGCTTACTGCTATCTTGTCTCCGACCGTGGTTTTCTAGCGTCGCACCTTCCTGCTTGCCCCCGACTGTTCCCTCACTACGCACGTCGTACAACAGGGCCCTGACGAGCGACACGATGGACGGCCCTTGAGCGACGATACGGTCGCGAAGCGTATGGTATCTGCGTCTGTGACTACCGGGACAGGGCTGACTGTGGCATAGGTGGCTATGGTTGTCTACGGCTCTCGCAGCAGCTTCCCGACAGGGCCCCCCTCTTGCAACGTCTACACGCCATTACCCGACAGCATGCACAACACTCCCCTTACTCGGCCACAGTGAACGCAGCACGACATCCTACGAGGCGCATGCACGGCCGAGCTACTCGCTGCTTCACAGATCCGCGCTTCTGCTACCCATTCACACGCTGCTGATGTTGCGTCCCCTTGTTGAGACAATGCAACGCTACGACGACATGTCACGCCTGTCACGCCTGCATTTACGACGCACATCACAACACGAAATCCACATGGAACATCGGTAGCCATATTGTCTGGATTCTCCTCCACGAATGCTATCAGGTCACCCACCATATTCGTACAGCGCATCATCGCCCACATATTCCGGTCATCCATTACCCCTCGCCAAGACGCTGCCCTACCATGATGGACATCTGCTATCGACGATCAAGACTTCAAAGACGCTCTCATCAAACTCATAATCTGTAACTGACACAAGAGCCGTTGTTACTTGCAATGTGGCTTGGTTCGTGGTAGAATATTCCAACACGGTCAATGGCCGGCCGTTGTGGGGCCGAGGATTCGTTCAGGTGGTAAGTGTAAATCCCAACGCACGTTCGTCGTACACTCATTGACATATTTGGTGTAGGTCTCCAATCAGACCAACTGGTGTGGCTTAAATCCACGTTCAAAGAAGAAAGAGGAGGATCCAGTCATCCGCGGGCGCCCGAGGGACCTGCTGTCATGCCAGTCACGGGATCACGCCAAGTTTAATGTTGAAGTCGCCGGAACGCTTACTCCTCCTCGCTTTCAGAGCCGCTGTCATCGTCATCACTCGACGCATCATCCGCTGGACAAGTCAGTCTACAAGCATTGTACTCAAATACGGACAACTCACCAGCTGGGGACTGGCTGGACCCGGACGCGCCACCCTGGAAAGATTGCAACTTTTCTTGGATCTTGCGCATATTGTCCTCCTGCTCAGTCTTGCCCATGGGCTTGTTCTTCTTCGGACGACTCGCAGTCTGCTTCGCCACTTGTCTCGGAGGTTCAAAGTCATCGTCATTCACAGCAGCCCCCTTAGGACCCCGGATCGTCTTGATGAATCGATGCAGCTCGCGGAGCGTCTCGTCATTGATCTCATCCATGTCAAGCTCCATCTCATCATCATTCACATTAGCGAGATGAGGGCAACCATTCCGGATAATCTGGACTGCACGTCTCATATCAGCATCGCCCAGTGTGCTGATGCCCTCTGAGATTTCTGACTTCTGGTTGAAGGTCAATGGCGCAGGTGGCTTGCCTCCTGCCTTCTTCACCTTGCTAGTCTTGGCAGGAGGAGGCGGTACGTTTAGGCTCCTCGGCTTTGCAGGCGGAGCAGGCTTCTTTGCCTTCTTCTTGCTTGCCGCCTTCGGTGAGGCCCGCTTACCCGCTGTTTGCTGCTGAAGGAGCTGCTGAGCCTGAGCATTGAGCTGAGCGATTTGCTGTTGGAGAGCGAGAAATTGAGCCTGAGCAGGATCAACTTCCTCCTCCTCTTCTTCTTCGTCTTCGTCCTCATCGGAGTAGAATTCGCTATGGGATTGCTCCTGAGCGGGTGCATGCATAGCGAGCCAGTCTGCCTTATCCTTCCACAAGCTTTCAAAGAGATCCTCAAGCTGATGGCCCATTTTGTTCACGGCATCACCTTCGGGATTGAACTTGTAGCAGTTTTGGAAAACCAGCTGAGCGTCTGCATAGAAGTCCTTGGCGTTCTGATACACGCCATTCTTCAAGTTTCTCTCAATCGTTCCGAAGTCCATTGGCTTCTTGATGATTTTGAGATAGGAGGGGATGTTCAGAGCCACAGGGTCTACAGGAGTGATGAAAGGAAAGGTAACGGCAGTATACTTGGGCTTCATGAGCTCCGTCATCACGGACTCGCAGAAACGCAATTCTTGCTGGTACTTCTTCCGCCGTGGTTTGGCGTTAGTGTACGGCAGGTCCTTTGAGGGTCTATGTATCTCTCGCTTCGGGCGGCCATCGGCAGTCGATGAGTCTCGGCGAATGAGAGGTGTGCCATCTTGCTGCAGAGGCCAAACAGCTGGAGGAGAAGCGGCTGTAGGGGTAGGGACTGCAGGGGACTTGACAACAGTGGGCATTGCGACCCTCGACTCACGTCGCTGTTTCACGTTTGCCGTGCTCACGGTGGGCTTTTTGCTCTTCTGCTTCGGCAACGGTTCCTCGGCAGCACTACCCCGAGGCATCTTGCCCATACCCTTCAAAAAGTAAGCGCGCAGATTGTAGCCTGCTTGCGTGACGGGATGCTGCTTGTTGTTGAACAACTCGCTGTTTTCAATCATTTGATCAAGGTCTGCCATGAACTCTCTGACGTTGCCGTATTTCTTGTCCTTCAACTTGTGTTCCATTGTCGACAGATCCATGGGATGCTTAACAATTTCGGGATAGGTGGGAATCCCGAGGAGTACTGGATTGACAGGATCCTTGAATGCGAGAGACACTTTGATCTTCTTCGTGTTGCGAATTCTCTCCAGCAAGAACCTGTTCTGCGCCTCAGTCATCGGACCTGGCGGCCAGGCCTCGTAATCAACGGCCTTGTGGACACCCGACTCTTGAGCCGAGTCCGACGCCGGCCCCGCAACCGTGCTGTTTCCGTTGGGTTGCTCATGATGCGCTGGCACTTCTGGGACCTTGAAGTCTTGCTCACTGGGAGTCACTTCTTCTGTCTTCGTTCGCTTCGCATCGGGAATGTCGTCGTCGTCATCTTCTCGGGGACGTACTTTGCCTGAGGGCGGTGCATCTTCCATATCACGATCTACGAGCGTCGGTGATTGAGTCGCACTCGGCTCGGCAACTGGCGCATCGGAATCCGTGTGGATCTTGAGGTCGTTCATGGGTTTTGTCGGCGCACCAGAAGACTCCACGGGCTTCAGATCTTCCGGCGCGTTGGTAGTCGTATCCATGGCATCGGGTAGAGACTCGTCGTTTGCTTCGACTTGAGTCTCAGGTACATTTTGTGTGCTCTCGTTCGATGCCTGGGTAGCTGTCGAAAGTTCGTGCTCGGTTGCTGGCTCTTCGCGCACATCCGAAGTTGGTGCCTCCAGAGCATTTGTCACGGTAGCACCCATGTCCGAGTCGCCAAACAGCGAATTGTTATCTTGCTGGTTGTCCGGGAGGAATTGCGCAACGCCGTCTAGGCCGCTAGAGACATTCGTTGACGGTTCAACTGCCGGTGGTACGTCTGGTACGGACTTGACCTCAGTCGTGTGGTTACCGTTCAGAACTGCCGGCGGTTGCGGCAAGTCTGAGATGGAATCTGCTGCAAGATCTGGTTCATCGAAAAGAGCATCGTGGACGCTAGAACGGTCCGTCAGTACAGCGCATCGTAGGAGCGCGCCGACCTGCCAGGCGCAAGTATGCCTGATGGGGAGGACGCAGGGCTACTTACCCATTTGTCTCGGTATCTACTACCATGGCGTCTACCGACGCAAAAGCGCTCGTCTTCAGATCCACTGGCGATTTGTCGATGACAGGTGAAGTCATTACTGCCATAGGTCCATGAAATTGAGGAGCGTGTTTGCGCGCGGCTGACTGCGGAAATGTGGTGTTTGTCGGTGTTGCCAATCTGGGATTGTTAGCGACTACCGTTTCTGTGGCACGCACACGACTGGGCGAATGGACGCGTAAAAATGACGGACCGAGCGTTGAAAGCTTGGGCAGACGCGTTTGTGGTTGGCAGCGGGGTCGAAGCAAGCGTGGCTTGGGTCGGCAGGGAGGTGAGAGACCCAAGGAGGGGCAGTGGGGGCTTTATGGGGGGAAGGCTGATGGACACACACGTGACGTACTAGAGGTGGCGCCGGTGAGGGTTGGGGGCGGCGGCGAGTGGCGATGAGTCAGGCCTTATAGCGAAAGGGTTTGTTGTGGTGGGGATGCGTGGCGCGTGTAGCAGAGGTCGGATAAAGGGTGCGCGCAGCGGTGTACCGTGTTCCGCGTCGCAACAACACGACAAACGTTGGCGATGGCGCGCACGGATAACAACGGTGAGGTGAGAGCCCGGGCGTGGGTGAGGGACGACTAGCGGGCTGCAGCAGGCTGGGGGATGCGCAGCGTAATTATGTTCCCGCTCAGGCGTGCAGGGCGGAGGGCTCGGCGTGGTCGCGGAATGGGCGTGGGCGTGGGAGGGTGAAGGTGGTGGTGGGGTGCGAGTAATGCACGGGATCCGGAGCAGGAGCGAGTTGATTGGAAGCGAAGATCGGGATGAGAGGACCTGAAGAACGTCGAAGACAAAAGGAAGAGAGGGAAGGTCGACCTTAAAGATTCCGAGTCGCCGACGAGCTGCCAAGCAGGCGCCCCCTGAGCTGCACTAACCGCGAGCGGTTACGTGTCCTTGCCGTTACCATCACCCTGCGGGCCTTCGGGCAGTCTGCGCAATGCACTGCAGACTCTCGTCCTCTCGTGCCACCACGGCTGCTGCTGCGTCGTGCCGGTGACGGTTCTGTCCTGCGCCCAGCAAGATGCGCAAACATGGCTTCTGCACGGCGCCGGGCTCTTCCAAGGTTGACTTTCTTCACGGTCCAGTGCCAAGCAGCGTCGCTAGCGACATGTAATCCCTGACGGCCGTGCACAGACCACGGCGACCAGGGTAGTAGTCGGGCTGGACTGGATTTTTTTGCAACCACCGAAATCTTGCAGACTGCTCCCAGCAGAGGCATCGCACCCGCGCGCGACACCCCCATCACACCATAGAAACTTCTGCTCAAGCGTGCTTTGTTGACTCTTGCGCTTCATACCATCCACTCAGCATGCCTGCCGCCGTTGCCTCGCGCGCTCGGGAGGCCAAACTCCCAAGAAACCGCGACAGCGCCCCACCCGCAAAGAAAGCAAGGCTCGCCCAATCACCCGCCACTGCCCGCCAGAACGGCCTCAAGGCACTCGTCAACGGCACATCCTCGCAGAAGCCAACAGCAAAGACGAAGGGCCTGAAGGATGCGCGGAAAGCCAAGGTCGACGAATCCTCGGCGGTTGTAGGCGGAGGTCAGGCGGGTCACGGCGACGTCGACATGGCAGACGCAGACAAGGAGACCATTGTAATCAGCAGCGGCGAGGAAGAGAGCGACGACGATATTTCCGCCGACCAAAACCAAGGTGCTGAAGCTGGTGCACAAGAAGACGAGGCTGCACCCGCCGTCAACGGACACGCCGACGAGGCCAACGATGTTGCGCAAGACGGTGCAGTAGATGACGAAGAGCTCTCTTTTGGAGATCGGTTGCGCGCACAGGACCCTGGGCCACTGCGAGAATCACGCATCGTGGACGTGGAGGCTGCCTTTGATGAACCCACTGAATCGCAAGCGCTGGCGGCAGCGACTAACAGCCGCCCACTCGCTGCCCCCAACGCCTCCTCACTTGGGACTGTCCTCACACAGGCTCTACGGACCAACGACGTCGAGCTCCTCAACTCCTGCCTGCAGGTCATGGATGTTGATACCATTTATGCCACAGTTGAGCGCCTGCCATCGCCTCTCGTAGGCAAGTTAGTACAGAAACTCGCGGAGCGTCTACACAAGAAGCCTGGAAGAGCTGGTATGCTCATGGTCTGGGTGCAGTGGGCTTTGGCTGCACACGGTGGATACTTGGCCAGCCAGCCACAGCTTGTCGCGCAGTTTGCGACCCTCAACAGGGTCCTGAAGCAGCGTTCAAGCGGCCTACAACCTCTGTTGGCACTCAAGGGTCGCCTAGACATGCTACAAGCCCAGCAGGAGTTAAGGAAAAAGAACCAGAAGGCCAACGACGATGAGGACGAGGCTGTCATCTACGTTGAAGGAGAGGACGATTACGTCTCCTCCGTGGAAGGTGATGATGTTTCAGTTGACGGTGATAAGGCGTCATCTGGCTTGAAGAAGAGACTGAGAGATGAATTTGACGACGCAGAGGAGAGCTCAATGGACGAAATGCCCACAATGATGGAGGGTTATGAGGATTCCGAGGAAGGAAGTGAGGACTCTGACAACCTGCTGGACGATGAAGCCGAAGAGACCGATGATGACCTTGGTGATGGCATGTCTGAGCCCATGAGTGACGATATGGAGGAAGGAGAAGGCCTATCTGAGAGTGAGGAAGAGTCGAAACCCGCCAGGCGTTCGACAGCAGCACGAGCCGGTCTCAAGAGTCGGCGCTGAAACAGTCAAATAAAAAGTTGAGGCCTTTTTGTACAATCTACAGGCGTCTTGCAAACTACCTGGACGGCATATATTTTTTGCATCTGGCGTTCCCATCCGGCGTTCAACTACCTATAGCATGAAGACGATATTAGTGGAGGGGCGATGTTTAGCTCGATCGTGTTGCATAGCATGGAATAGACTGCATTTCGAGCCACTACATTCATTCACTGCCCTGCATCACACTTTGTGAATTCTTAGGGCTGAATGTGAGTTCACAATGCATTCACTGTACCGAGCACGCGGGTCTCAGAAGGGGTTCCATAAGTTCCTCCACACGAAAAGTACAAGTTTCACAACGCAGCGTCCAAAGACCAACATCAATAATATCATAATTCCTGTCTTTTCAAGTAACGCTTTCATTTGAGAATTTCCACAAGAAAAAAAATGTCTCACACGCCTTCCAACCCCGGTACACCCACCCCATCAATCTACCCTTACCGCGTCGCCGCATACCTCCCACAACACCCTCTCCACCCCACTATTCCAGACAACCTCTACCAGTACAATCTCCCTCAGCCTTACCATACACCCCTTGCTCCCCCAAGAGCCTTTCCCGCAACTATCTTCAACATCACCGCCCACCCCACCCAACATCCAAGTCGCGCCCCCATCTTCCACCGCACAGCATCAGGACGTCTCTTCGCCACAACGCACCAGACATCCAATAACGCTCAAGTCCCCTCTAAGGTAAAAGTAAATGATGCGCAACAGCCGCTAAACCACCCTACTCAGCCATTACGACGAATCACGCATAACCTCCCAGGCGCCCTCCGTGGTTCTACCATCCATCCACATCACACCAAAACCTCACATGTTGAACAACAAAAGCAACATGCAGGCATGTACTCCGGAACATCACGTCCAACCCCGAAACGTATGAATAAACATCCATTGCCAATTCCAAATACGCTGGCTCCTTTGCCCTTTAAGTCTGTGTTTGGGCATCGAGAAGCCAGGGCGGTAGGTATGCATGCTGATCAAGAGGTGAAGATTCATCGCGCTGGTTTGGCGACGAAGGTTGTAGTGAAAGACAATTTTGAGGCGTTTGGGCGGAGGAGTTGCGAGGGGGTGGTGGAGGGGGTGGGGAGGTGTGATTCTGGAGTCGGGAATGATGCCGGGGTTGATGACGAGGACGAAGTCAACAGTGCTGGGCAGGATGTCTGGGTGCAGATTGCTGGTGAGTATTCGTTTCTTTCACTTTGTCGTTTATCTGCTGAACTGTATTAGGTTGATTGCCTTATGAGAATATGGCACGAGATGTGAAGTATGCGCGAGTTTTATTTGAGGCGTTGGGACTCTAGTCGATGCGACGATTCCGTGTTATTGGCACTAAGCACTACCCTTGAAGTGAATGGATTTCATTGCACCGAATATACTATATCCATGCATCTCCCTACTTTCACTTCCTATTTCCAAGTTATTTCACAATGTTATCAACTTTCGCAATACTCACAACATTGCTCACTCATAAAGTAGCTACTATGCCGTCCCAGGTATATGAGCACTAACCCGTCTTCTCCCACTGCAACTCTCATACTCTCAAGCCACCATCATCTACCCTTTCTCGATTACTTACTATCCACAGCTCCCCAAGACGAAATCATTCATTACCTAACCCCAAATCACTCCATCCATCCGAACCAATCCCAAGATGACAACCCGCGAAATCCCCCGTCCCCGCCGCACAACCAATCTCCACACAGCGTTCTTGACAAACGCGACGATCCAGTTTGAGCAAGAGTACGATACAAACGAGAAAAAATATCATGGACTCAATGATGAAGAGCAGTTTGAAGTACACGTACCCATGGAAGGAGAGGAAGATTACATCGATGAAGAAACTTACAATCTGCACTTTGATAGAACATACAGTTCTGGAAAGGACAATGAAGTTGGGAATAAGCTAGTAGATGGGGATAAGGAAGGGGGGATGTGTCAGGATGATGATGGTATGGACCAAGCCATGAAAAAGGGCATATCTGGAGATGCGATTATTACCTCCCATGGTCTGGACGATGGCTGTGGGAGTTCTCATGCACAACTAGAACAAACCGCGGAAAAATATGATACCGGTTCTCGGCGGCGAAGTGGTTACTTTGATGGATCTACGGTCCTGCATAATGGTGAGCTGGATGTTGTGGTTAATCCTGTGTATTTGGATGGGCAAGATACAGATGGTGTGTCTCGGCATACTGGAGTGGAGAGCGGAGCACATGACATGCATGATTTCGAGACTCAAATACTGGGGGGAGGTATTGAAGATACTGCACCGGGAAGTACGCCTGATGTCATCAAAGGGCAGACTTCAACAGACATCACCACTCGCACACACCACATACCTCCCAAACTCACACCCGACGCTATACTCGCTGAATTCATCTTAATCCACGATCTCTCCTTTGACCCAACAGCTGCCCACCGCGAACGCATAATGCTCTTCCACGACACGAATGGCCACACGGCGTTCCAACACGTGCTACCCGCTTCCCCTGCTACCGTGATCGCGCGTCCATCTCCTTTCCACCTAGGCAAAGCCCACACGCGCGTCCAACAATCCGGCCAGCGGCGAAGCTTGATGAAAGTAGGGCGGGCGACGGTAGCGGTGAGGAGGTCTGGTAAGGCTGTTCGACAGCGTGGGAGCGAGATTCTTGTGCAGTGCGTTGCGAGCTGTGATTATTTGGGCGGTGCTGATGGGGTGTCTGTTAATTTCTAGAGGGGTTTGGGTAGGTTCACTGGTGTTTCTTTTGGTTTGGTTGTGTCCTAGATTCGTATACATAGGTGTCGTGGTACGCCAAGGCAGCATACCTAGGTGTTTGCCATGATACGGTTTCTTCTTCTCATATTCTTGTAGGACGTGCGAGGAACCTAGTTTGCAACTCGTCCGAAAGGAGACAGGGCCTGAGGTCTGAAGTCTTTGTTTGACGTGTTAGTCTCGACGCGGTTCTTTGTGGCTTTTTTGATAATCACACGCGATTTCGTGAACAATGTCCTTGTACCATTGTCATTTATATCCAGACTGCGCACTAAGTTCAAGAAAGTATGCTTTCACTGGCGTCTCGGCCGCGCCGCAAGCTCAGGTACACTATTCACAATGTTGCAGTCGGTATACCTTGCCACAGCCCAGTCCGCAACTGCAATCTATCAATCAACATACTGTCATCTCAAAACACTCTTTGACTTCATGATTTTCCACTTGTCACATCTTACAAGATTCTGTGTTCACCGAAATGTCTCCCAATAAAATTACAGTCCGCCTAGACTCTCCCATCCTCCCAACCTTCTCCCGCACCCTCTCCGACAAAAAACTATCATGTATCACAGAAGCACCCATACCACAACACTACCCCACCTCCCTCGGAAACCGTTCTCCACCTTTTTTCCAAAACCCAGATACCCCCACACTACCGAACTCACGAAGTTTCCTCTATAGCCCTTCACTCTCCTCTGAACGCGGCGACTTACCTATCCTCCCCGCCTTCCCATCCAAACACAGTAGTACCTCGTCCGGCCTTTCTACCTCTTCTTCCCAATTTGGCGGCGCATATCCCACCCCACCTATCAGCTACCTCTGCCTGGATACTCCCGAGACTCACTACCGACGATCATGGTATTCCAGTCTTTCAACAGCATCAACTAGTGTCTCGCCGGATCCGCAGTATAGAAGTGAACGCATGAGCGATATTCTGCCCGATGATATGGAGTTTTATGCTGAGGATGTTGATGGGTATATGTTTCAGCCGCTTGTAAGGGGCGATGTGGGAGCAACAGCGCCGCCACTTGGGTTGGGGTTGGAGTTGCCGTTTATTGCGGAGCAGGATTTTGCTTATTATCCGAAGGCAGTGGGGGCGGTGAATTCCTCAAGGGAGACGGAGACAAATACTTTGGAAAGTGCTGAGAGAGGGAGTGAGGCGAGGAAGGAGAAGAGGAAGGGTGGAGTTAGATTTGTGGTGGGGACTCTGGTCAGAAAGGTGCTTATAAAGATGGGGGTTAGAAGTCACATATAGTATTTCTAGGGGTCAAGTTATTACTAGCATTATGAAAGATATCATACAAGCACAATCTAATGCAGTTACAGGGTTTGTAAGCCTAGGCCAAGATTGCTACATATCTAATGTCTGTCCCTAGGTCACAAGACAAACCCTGTGGCAAGATGAACTGTAGGTACTATAGGGTTAAGCAACTCCTATCTTCTAAGCGTATCAGATTTACGGTGGACAATAGGCATAAGTCTAATACTAGTATAGATAGGAGAAAATACTTGAGTAGCTGTTACGTAGAGCAGCACATAGTAGAGTATAGTGAGAAGCTACCTTTACTTTAAGTAAAGTACCTAGTATCTAAGTCTTGAGGGGTTACTTACTGAAAAAATATTTATAAGCGCGTAGTACCGGTAGAAGGTAGTAAGCAAACTCTAAGTGTAAAAGAGTAATAGTATTAGCACGCTGCGCAGCTACATAAGCCTCTGCTACAAGAGGAAAGTGCAAATGCTTACTAGGCCTACTGCAATCATAGTAAATATTGGGGCCAGAGTAGCGCCTGATAGCTAGCATTGATGTTCAAGCGTGAGGGCTGTCCAAAAACAATGCCGCAAAAGTTAACCTAGGCGACAGTGATAATA
Source organism: Plenodomus tracheiphilus IPT5 (assembly GCA_010093695.1). NCBI lineage: Eukaryota > Fungi > Ascomycota > Dothideomycetes > Pleosporales > Leptosphaeriaceae > Plenodomus > Plenodomus tracheiphilus. The sequence goes on from MU006328.1 coordinate 264,307, forward strand.
TCTCTACTACTACTACTACTACTACTACTACTACTACTACTACTACTACTACTACTACTACTACTACTACTACTACTACTACTACTAACGCCCCAGATGCAGCGCCCTACGAGTAGGACGCTAACGCCCTAGGCAACGGCGCAGAAGGTAGTGCCAAAGGTAAACAGCCTCAGTGGGGCGATTAGCTGTCCTTGCTAGCCAAACAACTTAGAGATAGTTGGACGCGATAACCAGCTCAAAATGTTCTTGTATCACACTACAGGATGGTCTACTTAGATTAGGGCCGTATAGATGTTTTGTGCGGCGTCCCTTGTGCTGCGCGTTGCCTCACTCTTGCAGCATCCTACCATATGCACCTAAGCAGGCAGCGTGCTGCAGGAAGCACTGCCATATTATGCCACCTTGACAATGATTGGGCAACCATGTTCACCGGTCTTTGGGCATGCAGCAAGATCAAATCAACAAGCTTCCTTCGCTCTCGCTGGCGTTGTCAGCGGCAACGTTCCACATGTGGCTGCTGATGAATTTTCAGGAATTAGCATCTTAATGCGCATCATCCGCAGTGCTTTTGCGCAGCCATGCTCGGTAACGACATTCTCCGAACCCTTAACATGCTGGGTATGTCGTGGGAGTAAGTCACCCCACCTTGTGTAGCTTGTGGGCAAGGGAACTCTGCATGCTAGATACGATGCTGGTAGTAACTTAACGCGGCGAGTCTCCCGTCATGACACGCTGGGCTGCGGACAGGGTGCATAAAAGCGGGACACCAGTACCATTGACCCCGCACCCGATAATATGGCTATAACTTCTTTATAGGGAACCTTTCATCCATGTCCTAGGATTGTTTCATGACAAGTCCGCTACCGAGATTCTCCTCTGCTACGTGTTTTGTTAAACAACTTCAGTTCGGGAATGAAGAGCTGGACTCACGAGTGCAACTGCCATGGCACCGCCTTCTAAGCCCCTGTGCATTTTCTTTGCCCGTGGAGCCTGTAGAAGTGGAGAGGCCTGCAGATTCGGGCATGAAAGAGACACAGGCACACATAGTCGCTCCCGACCTGTTGTGCCAATCTACCCACCTCTCGGCACCCCAGATATCAATTCAAGTGTCACTTCCATACATGAGGCCCAAGGGCCAAAAGCCAACAATTTGCCCCAACGGCTACCAGACTCCCGTAACGAAGTTCCGTGCAAGTTCTTCTTGCAACCAGGAGGTTGTCAGAAAGACTCTTGTCCATTCCTTCACGTCACGCAAGGCCCGCAAAGCGTAAGCACCAACGGTCAAGGGTTGGAATCGAATGAAGACGAGGTTAGTAGTTGGTGGTTTGGATCGCAGAGATCTGATACTCATACTATTCGCAGGAACCTGATGATCTCAGTCGGGCTTTCTCCGGAGCTTCAGTACAATTCGACGAATTTGGCCACGTTCTCAAAATTTCGCTCCCAACAGACTACTCTGTTGCGTGCATCACAGGCTTCCCGCCTGGGACCACTTCTGAAGCAGTCGTTGACGCCCTTCATGAATTGGGCTTCGACCTAAACATCAGTCAAGTTCGCATTCCCAGCCAAGGTCTTGAATCAGAAATAAGAGCCACGGTGAAAATGGAGAATCCATTGTTTGCTGAAGAATTGAGTTCTACTCTGAGGAAAAATCATCATCAACTCAGCGCAGCACCATTGGCAATTGCTACAAAGAGAACAGATGGCAGGAAGGTCTATATATCCTGGCACAAAGCTGCCCGCAACGCATGGGTGAACTTTGGTAGTGGAGAAATAGCGAAACGTGTTGCGCAGAAGTTCAATGAAGGTAGATATACTTGTCTAGACCGTCACGTCAAGTCTTCCACGGCCAAGCACAGTTCAAGCTACGGCAGATCTTACAAGAATGCTGTGCCCTGGACAATCACCCTAAGCGATGTTCCTAGGGAAGCGACAGTAGCGCATATCCAGAGAGCCATCATATCAAGCTGCGATGAGCCTCGGCATGTTGAAATGGGCGAGCCCAATTACAAAGCGTCTGATGCGGAAGTCAGCGTGGAGGTTCGCTCGCGATTAGAGAGGTATGGGCCACTCGAAAACTTCCAAATCGCTTGCACACCCAAGGGGAAGCGAGTCAAAGCCACGGCATGGTTCCAAAATGAAGCAGACGCCATGTCTGCCCGCTACCTGGATGATGTACAACTTCCTATCCTAGGAAAGGGTAAATTGACTGTGGCACAAGTGTTTTCGGTCAAGGTGAAAGTCTCCAAAGCAATCTACGCCGCCTCTAAGACCAGGATCGAGAAGGAGCAGGAGAGCTGGAAAGAAGGGAAATTGAAATTGCGCATTTATACAGACTCTGAACAACGTTTTGCATTATTGAAAGTTGGGGGTGCCGATGCAGAAGCTGTTGCAACTGTGCGGAACAAGATTGACCGAATTCTGAGTGGGGAGATCATAACCGATGGCGGACAGGCGCTTTGGAGTCCAGGATTCAGTATCAACGGAAATGCATCAAGGAAGCTGAAGTCGATTGAGACAGAGCTCGATGTAATCATTATTCGGAACAAGTTGAAGCGTCAACTTCGCTTTCATGGGTCTCCAGAGAGATTGCAGCAAGCAGTTATTCGGATCGTAAATTTGGTACAGCAAGAAACGACGTCGCACCACAAGATCGATCTTCAGCCGCATTCCCTTGCCTGGGCAGTTCAAGGCGGTTTCAGGAAGATCGAACAGGCGTTAGGGGTCAACGTCGCTGTACTTGATGTGGTTTCAAGAAGAATCACCATCAACGGTACGAATGAGCAACGTACATTGGCCCTAAGTATCATGCAGAACAAAAATGCTTCCGAGGCTCAACATGTTATGGATAACACTTCTAGGCCAAACGAAGCTTGTCCAATCTGCTTCTGTGAAGCTGAAGACGCCATCAAGACTGCTTGCGAACACACATATTGCCTGGGATGTCTAGAGGAATACTGCAAATCTGCTGCGTCGAACATGAAAGAAGAATTCCGACTCAAGTGCCAGGGTGATGAAGGAAACTGCTCTGCGAATTTCACCCTGCACGAGTTGAAAGTCGACATCTCATCATCCGCTTTTGACGGGATGCTCAGGTCCTCTTTTGAGGAGTACATCCAACGTCGTCCCCAGAGTTTTCGCTGCTGCCCCACTCCAGAATGCGGCTTCATCTACCGGTGCGCGACAACATCAGGGCCAAGACTCATTGGTTACCGCTGCCCAGGTTGTTTCGAGCCGCTATGTACCTCTTGCCACGCCCAGCATGGAGAGTACACCTGCGCAGAGTACAAGGACATCGCATCTGGAGGCCTCGAGGCACTCGAGAAGCTCAAGAAGGAACTCAACATCAAGGATTGCCCGAAATGTTCAACGGCCATGGAAAAAGTATATGGTTGCAATCACATGACTTGTGGGGGTTGTAAGACGCACATCTGTTGGGTTTGCATGTCTGTGTTTGAAAGTGCCGAACCTTGCTACAAACATATGTTAAAAGAGCATGATGATTACACAAATTGAGAACAAGAGTAGCCGGAAACAATTGGGTAGAGTACGAAGCTTCCTTTCTTACCTTTTCCGTTGATCAAAGACCATCGCTTAACGAACGGGGACTGGAGTGATTCATGTGAACAAAACTCCCATGTATGTCCGCACTTCACTCTCTATAAAATATGCGCATACCATAGCATAAAATTTGAATGTTACTGGCGGAAGCAATGAAGAAGGTTTTGCAAATAACCGATCTAGCTATCAACTACTTTCCTATTCGATCACACACGCCAACCCAAACCGCAATCGAAAATGCGTCTTGATGTTTAGCTCAAGGTATTTCCGATGAAGACCATCAAGGTAGTTACGCGATAGAGATCATCGAGCATTTTAAAGGGAAGATTGAGTAGCATGATATATTCAGATAGCAAATATCTACTAATGCTACATGGCTTTGTTGCACTCCCGCAGGTAGTGTTTGGGTTCGACTTCGACTTTGAGCTTTTGGCAAAAGGAAGCTCCACCGACGCCCACTCAAGCCAGGTGGGTCGTGTTGAAGAGTCGATTGCCGGTATCTGTCGTTCCACTGCCTGTGAACTTAGTGTCGGAAATCCTGAGCGCAACGAGATCTATGCGTCCACAGGTAGAGAGCGCTTTGTTCATGATGCTGTCTCTGTACAGGCACTGCGCTTGTACAACACCGGTAACGATGACCACCCGAATGTCAGGGCTCAGACACCGAATGGCTTCAACACACTCGATGATAGACTTCCCCGTGTTTACCACTGAATCCACGAGCACGACCTGCGCTTGGCCTTTGAGGTGATGATATTGCAGGTCTTTTGGTACTTTCACGTGCACGTACATCGCACGTGGGAAGGCCTTGCTAACACCCAATGCCATCGCATCTCCACCACGCATCAGGGAGACAATGGTGGTCTGATCTTCGTTCGCAAGTTGAGACCCGCTAGTCGGACGGCCCAGCACGTGTGATATTGGGCAAGGTCCCAACCCGATGATGCGAGAGATCTGCTCGTGCGCAAGATACCAACCGGCTCTTTCGTGGGCTTCTCGCAAGCTGGGGCCCTGAACAGTGGCATCGCGCATTGGTGTAGCTAGCAGCTTTGAGGCTGTATCTGCGGCTATTGATATCGCAAGTCCTGTTGGCTGTTCTGTGGGACCTAACAAATCGTTGATAAAGTCGAGTCTGGTCATATCGATCAACGGTAACCTCTTAGTATCAAGCCTTGGGGGGGCCGAACTCGGTAGGACGACCTGAAGCACACGGAGAGCTTCTCGGTCTATAGCATTGGCAAGTGCAATTTCCATGGACTTGCTCCTTGTGTGCTCCTCGGTGACAACGACAATAGCCTGATCCGAGGCCTGCAGCATTTGCAGATCGAGCGGACTATCTCCAAAGGCCCACACTTTTTTGCGATGGTGACTTTGCAGCCGAGTAACGATCGTAGCCTTGGTTGCCGCTGTGACCACCATACCATCGGCTATACGTCCTCCGGCAATCACCGCCACTGTTCCTTGAAGGTTTGCTTTCTCAAGCACAATCTCCCAGATGCGCCGAAGACCACAGCTAGCAATGATGGCTCCGACTGGAGGTAGTTTTGCCACAAGCTGCAGCAAAGATAGAAACTCTGGATGCACGACCGTATCCGAGGCCACCTGCTGACACACCTCCTCGTACATCTCATCACTAGTAACTTCTTCGTGCAGGAGCGTCGCTTGCCGAAAAGCGGCATATGAATAGCCTAGAGGACCGCCGAACAGTGTCTTCAGTGGACCTCCGCCTTTCTTGCAATGCCGGTGGGTAGGAGCGTTTTTCCAAAACATTGTGCCGGTATCCTGAGAGGTAAGAGTCCGGTCACCGTCGATGACCATGACCGTCTTCGCTTGGCTGAGGTGGGACGAGACGGCCTGATCGAGTTTTTCCTTCGCGTAGTCATCGTTAAACCCTTCGTCGTGGCTATCAAAATCGAGGACCAATGCCTTGACCTTTCCTTTCAAGATCTGATGGACATCGACGACCGAGAAGAGGATGTTGTGCTTATGGCACAAGAGTGAGAGTGCACCCAGCTCAGCTTGCTGCCAATTTGATAGATGAACGACCGAAGATACTTTCCTATGTCTCGCCACATCATTGCTGCAGCGTTTCTCGATGATGTCGGACGAGACGTTCAGGTATATAATGTGCGTGTATGTGGCCAAATCGCTTTCGGTACAGACAACATCTCCGAGCGAATCTTCCTCTCCCCAAAACATGAAGTGGCCGGCAACAATCGCAGTTTTGCCGCTCTTGGCGCAGTCATTGTAGACTTTCTTGATAGCCAGCTGCCGCGATTCTTCCTTGCGATGATCGGTCAGCTTTTGAAAGGCTGCTAGGCCACCAGGGATCTGTTCCGCAATCATCTCTGATCCTTCATAGCAAGAGAAGCGTGTAGCATCAAGGAGGTGCCTCAGTTCGTTTAGAAGAGTCGTCTTGCCTGATCCGGGAATCCCGTAAATACCGATAACTTTGGGTCCTTTCAGCTTAGCAGATGAGGCTGCCTGATACGAGCTGTGTGCTGCATCGCTTGGCACGCCAATTGGACCCAAATGTGCAGAAAAAGACATAAAGACCTTTGATATCAAAGAGATGAATTATGAAGTCGGTGGCTGTTGTATTGATTGAATGAGTTAATTCAATGTGAATACGGAGGCGTCAGAGGGACATTTTCTCGAAGCTTTATAGCGATAGAGACTTCAGCTACAAAGGGTGGCCCCCTCCGAAGTCACACATCATTCACCGGAACCAGGGCCTTCACCGTTCACGTTCTCCTGAGAGCCTCTCGTACATGCCCGGTATGCAAAGATCTGTTCTGTGGTGCTGCAGTAAAACTGACACTGCAGCTCACAGTGCACCCTGTCATGGAAAGAGGGGCCATATGCGTCGCAGCTTGCGACAAGTACTCTTGAAGGCTGAAGGATCCATGTGGTGACGCAAAGCGACTTCCTCAAGCTTATGATCCTTAGCAGGATTTACGACTTCGTGGACCAGGCGATGATCGACACCGCGGCAAAAGCGAGCCGCCATACGATAGAAGTTCCAGCGTGAGGTGTATTTGGCTACCATGTAGCTGTACACAAGCGAGTTACGCCACAAGCAGAATGGTGGTGGTCTTGCGACGGGATGTCCATCGTGTTGGGCGCGGAGCATCGAGAAGAGGACGTCTGATGTCTCGCTGAGTTTCTGCCACGCAGTGTGCGCGTCGCGGCGTTCCCGAAGCTCTTCGCGGACTCGGCTACGGTACCAGGATGGGGCCCATCGTTGATTGAGCTTCAGCATTGGCTCAAGGCCTACTTCAAACACGTCATGAACATTGTGAGTCCTGGTCAATGCGTCATGCTATGCTAAGATGTAACGCTGCGAACACACATTTTGCCAGTTTGGACGCGCTTTTCCCCAGGAAATGCTCCTGCACAAACACTTCGACTTGTAACAATCACATCGCCGTAGGTTTTTTTTTGGTTCATACATCTAATAGGCATACATAATGATACTGGGCAGATAGGGGATATCCGCGCTCGGCCAATACTATTGCAAAGCAAGCTTGTGTGCTTATCGCTCTAGATGGTGTTGCATGTTACCATGCGGCCAAAAAGTGACGCATGTACGTTAGTTACCATACCTAAGCGATGGCACGGCCCGAAGCGATAGCTTAAGTTTTCGTGACGGCTGATTATTGCCGCTAACGGACTGCATACCAACGTTACGTTGAGCCTGTGCGTTTATTCTGACCCGCTCGAGGTTAGTGGGAGATAAGAGTTAATTACGTGCTTAATAGTATACTCTTGCTAACGGTCGTCCGGTGAAGGCTGTACTTCGCAGACACTGCTCAAACAACTGCAGATTACAGCCGTCCTTGTTTGCTAGAGGAAGCCCCGAACCGCGAACGAGCTTTAGCCTTTGTTAAGGCGTGGCTAATTTTGTCATGGGTGGCAAGTCATCTTTATCATTTCTCGAGATCAAGAGTGTTGGCAATTTATTCAAGAGTCCTACTTAGAGCGGCCCTCGAGAATTACGTTCGAGAAGGAGGGGGCATTGGCCGAGATCGAGCGAACCCTTGGGCAGGCTACCCAGACACGAGAGGTCCAGATCTTCGACAGGATAGACAGTATCGCTTTCCAAAGAACATGTGACCAGAGCTAGTAGAGAATTTTCGACAAACCGGCTTACCCTTCTCAAGAGCGAACCTTGTTCTCGAAACAGCAACTGAGAAAACTGGGCGAAGCTTGCTTCAGTCATAGATAGCAACCTAAACGCGTCAGCTTGCATTTATTCATCCATGAAATCATCGTGCACTCACATGTTATCAGTCAAAGAGAGCTCTTCAAATGATGGCCCGGAAGGAAGGAGGGCAAGTATACCAAAGCCATAGTCCTGCACCAGAATATGGAGGTGTCTTGCCAATTTTCGCAACCGCTTCACCCTGCGACGAGCCTTCTTGAAATCATTCGTCTCAGGCTGTGCATCCGGCATGCTCTTGTAGAGCAGCTGGTCTATCGCAATGGCATCTAGAGCCAAGACAGGATTCCCGGGATTCGATCTTCTGGCCACGCCAACTGTGTGGAGAGTTTCCACGATCATGTTGCTGCAGTACTGATGGCGTTCTTTTTCGTTCACACATAGATTGATAGTATGGTATCGCCTCAGAAGAACGCTCAATGCTTCTTCCTTTTCCAGACGGCAGATCTCATTGTATGTTTGTGCAGCGCTCCAAATTGAGGTTCTTGGCCTTTTGTGAACGCTTGAGACGTTTCTTGCCAGTCGAAGTTGGTTCTTGAAATCATCGATGGTCTGCCAGCTACCGATAGCTAGGTAAAAAAAGCGAAACAACACCGAGGATTCTTTCTCTAGCTTGGTGATCTCAGGGTGGTCCAGATATCTTGCCAATCTCTCTTTCTCATATTGCGAGAACCCGTCTAGCTTTTGTTGCTCCAAGTCCAGCACTCTAAGGTATGTTGAATTGGCCCTTTCTACGCTATCTTCAGTTCGCTTTCTCTTTGCACATGTGACTGGTGTTGTTGCATTGCTTTCGATATTCTGCAGTGGCTCAGAGGAGCAGAATATCGGCCCTCCATAATAATCATAGTGGCTCGTGCTGAGAATTCCATCGAACTCAGTACCTAGTTCTGCACATGCTGAGATGTCCTGGGCGCTCGACGTGATGACATGCTCATCGATGTTACTGAAGAGACAGTCTTCACGTGGCAAGGTGCTATCAGCTTCGACTGAAGCTTGGATCGAGGCCCCTTGTGGCTCTACGATAAGATACTCGTACGGGAGCTCTCCAAAAGGGGAATCAATGAGCGCTTGCGCAAACCGATCGTGTGTGCAATTGTCTATATCACCCAGCTGCTCCGCCGAGATCAAGTCTGTCGTATTGGACTGCTCGAAAGAAGGTGCTATCATCGCATTGGAATCGTTGTTCATCGACAGTAGAACATCGTTTTCGCCCGAAGAGGATGACGAACTTTCTAAGATTGCATCCATTTCTCGCAGCACTTTCCAGACTGTACAGCGGGTGTCCGCAGTAGACTTCCCCCGGGCTTCACAGTCGAGCCAAATCGCTCCGATTATAGCACTGAATGCATTATCGAGCACGGTTTCAGACGCGGGCTGGTGCTGTTGTCGAACACTTCGGATGATGAAGGGTTCAAATCCCAACGCCCGGCATGCTTTTGCCCGACCTTTCTTCGTCTTGGACCAATAATCTCGTTTGTTGAAATCATCTGTCCTCATCTTTAGTAGCTTTGGTATAGGTCTAGTGCCAACTCACGTAGCGTCATTCCACTTCCCACGACAGCGTTGTAACTCTCTACCATTGATATTGTGGATACCCCATAATGAGCCAGACATCTATTTCCATCATCGAGTACTCCATCGTCTCTATCCCTATGAGCCGACCGAAGTGCTGACTTCATAAGCTCTTCGTTCTCGAACTTGTACTTAATCCGGGATTGAAAAAAGTCTAGCATCTGGTCTCGAGTCTGGGCACAGTCTGTATGTATAAGATGATTTCCAAGGTTGCTTCGTAAGACGATTCACTGAACTTGCAAGAATGACTAGGGAAATTAGTCTATTAGTACTGTCGGTAGCCTTGATTTCTAAAACTGTATGGCAAGTGATGCAACAGCTACGTCCCTAGATGCAACACGAAAATTAGTCGGGTTAGTGGCAAAGCAGTTCCCGCAAATCATCTCAGCCTCTGTTTAATTGGGCACGAGGTTGCGGGGTGCGATGCTGTGAACTTGCTAACCTTATACAGGACGTTGCGAACGTTGTGAGGTCGCAACGTTCCCGAAAGGGTTGACATAATGGCGATGATCTGTACGAAGGTCTTGGTAAGCTTACACGACATTGGTACTGCGCCTTCATCCAAGAAGATGATGAGGCTACAAGTCTTCAAACCACCAATCAAGCTCTGGTCAATTCCCAAGGACGCTATTAGCATACGTCATAGCTATAGGCCGCAAGGGGGGCGGGAGTGGGGTAGGGGGTCTTGATTCTTATGGTAGTCTTCTGTGTGTCTGCAGATTGTTATATTTTGACAGGCACTCTATTACGAGTCTTGAATAATGGACCCTTACTTTTAGCAGCATGTTAGACCTTAAATTATATTAGCTCTTACTTAACTAGATGTTTGGAAGATCTTAGAGTATAAGGTAGGGTAGTTAGACTTACAGGAGTGCTACTGTTATAACCAAGGAGTATTAACATTTACACCCTTCTGTATATTCATCTAATGTAAAAGATATATATAGGTATTAGTGTAATTCCTTAATAGTGTTTTATTTTTCTGTACGCTTTATTAGATAACACAGGCGCCTAAGGTAAACATTTACCCTATATGGGAACTCTATGTATTAATCAGCTTTGTATATATTACAATTCTTACGTGTAAGTTAAGATTATAAGTGCACGTTAAGTGCAAAAGAGGATTTTGATATGCAGTTTAAGAGTATATCTTGCAGCAAGAGCTGATTATATCCTAATTTCTATAGAAATAAATCATCATTTGAGGACTCACTAAGCATGTTCTTATTGATAGATATCCTGTTATTACTTAATCACCCCTTAGGTTTGCGCACTTCACTGGGACTTATAACCATCTCACAATTGACAGTCTGGGTGCTTGCTTGTATCTGGAAAGTGGTGTCTCTTCGAAACTGTATGCTTCTGTCCGAATATCAAACCAGTGGCCTCAGTCAAGTTTCTGGATGTACTCCTTCACCTCCTGGAGGTACCCACCTCGATCCAGATTATCAGGCCAGCCATGCTTCCGCAATTTTTGGCTCACAACCTAAGTCGCAGACATGAGTAGAGCGTCGTCGAAATTCGCAAAGACACAACATACACTTCCGACATCCCATGTGTACGGCTGAATTGTCCTATTCCACGAGTTCTCCCCTTTCGGACAAGGGACCATCTTCAATGCTTCAATTTGTTGTAGATTTCGTCAAAATATTCTGAACATCACGTAGAACAGATAACACTAGCCAAGGCTCATCTTTTGGTGGCTCTACGTAACTTTGTCCTATCGGATGTATGATACCTTGGATAACTATCAGGTCTCGGTGGTCTATATGTATAGGCAACATTGCCATAACTTTTGCAGTGTCGATTATCCACCATGTCACATGTTGGTATTGTGTTAACGAAATGAATCCAGCTGGCCAGTCTGTAGGACGAGGCATCAGCAGTTTGTCAGACAGCTGTTTTCTTTGGCACTGTTCCACGGTCAAAGATATAAATGGCCAGGTATCGCGCAGGTAGATAAGATGCCGGGTCTTAAAGTATACTTCGTCTTTGTCGTCACCGTCTAGCTGTTTGATATAAGGTAGATGTCGTAGGAGATCGATTACTTCCTCTGAGCGACCAAAAGCCCGGAGAATATCCACACACACTAAGCTGCTTATTGCTCCAGCCTTCATCAGGAGTGTATCGAACTTCTGCGGGATCGAAGTAGGCTGCTATCGCCAAAAGCTCGTAATGTCGCTTGATACATTTAACAACCACATCCCAATCATAGGTCATTCTTGATGTTGCGGACAAATTGCAGGTCAAAAGGAGTGTAGTGGACTGCGAGAAATCTGTAGTGCGGACAGAAGCGGGGCACAGTTTGTACTAAAAACTAGGATACTGTAAACCGCGCTAAGCCTACAAGCGCTTTGTGGCTTTGTGCGGGTCGCAAAACAGCGGGCTGCATGGTACAGTTGCCACGGCCTCAGCTGCTATCGGATGGGTTCACTTTATGCAGTTTCTTAGTTACGTCGTGCTTATTCACCGCTGAATGAAGGGTGTAGTCAGCTGAGTTGTAATTCGTAAATCTCTTTCACATAACGTGAACCACAAGCGAGCTGATCACACAAGCGAGCTGATCACTAAATGCGGCACCCTACGTTCACACGCGAACAACTTAACACCACGATAAGCTATCACAACGTACAGTAGCTTAAATTAATCGTCTACTTCTACTGTATCTTTTTGGCACGTGCGCTTGTTGTGCCCAGTTTCACCGCATGTCTTACAGCGTCGGATACCACCTCTACTACCACCTGCGCGCAGCCTCCCATCACGCGCCTCCCTCTCGAATTGACCATCAACGTCCCTTTGCTCAACTATTGCCTCA
>MU006328.1:277671-289026 GCA_010093695.1 Plenodomus tracheiphilus IPT5
TAGCTTTGATGAATTGGGATGGATATCGCGTCGGGCAGGTGTTTTGGCGCGTCGGGTACTGAGCGTGCTTTGAGGAACGTTGTAGATAGCAGCAGCACGTCGCTGGCTTAGTGATGTATCAGATTTCATAGCTTGGATGGCAAGAATTAGCCTATCTGCGCGGGAAAGTGATTCAAGATCAGGTAGTTGTGGCATTGTGATAGATAGCAGGAGGTGGTGTTGTCTTGGCAAAGTGATCAGCTCGCTTGTGTGATCAGCTCGCTTGTGGTTCACATTAGATATACTGTTCACTAGGTTCCATAGCCTTCAATGTGCACAAAGCTCTTGTTGCATTCTGTAATGTATGGTCGAGGTAAGCCTTGTCTCTTTCCTATTATTCTATCTAGCTATTCATTCCAGACTCTATATTCACAATCGTGCTATTATATGACTGACACGCGTAATAGCAGAATTAACATTTCCCCAAAAAAGCTCGTACATACACAACAAATTGTGCCACAGTACTAGATGAAAATCCCATTCCCTAGTATCCACCCCAAAGAAAATCCTGTCCGATACCAGAGCCCCTTGGTGGAGGGCCATCATATTGGACGTGTTCTTCATTCTTTACACGCTTGTCAGGGTACTCCACCCACACGACGGCGCACACCCTCTGGTCCCTCTTGCAGGTCTTGCATTTCGTCACTTCGATCAGATTAATATCTCCATGGATATCGATCCACGCCCATTTCCCAGCGCTCTCCATATTATTGAGAATGATCGATCTGATACTCCTAAGTCTGTTGATGTTCGTGGTTTCGGTTACTACCACAAAGCTAGTATGAGCGAAGGCTCTAAATGGTAGCCATCGAACTGCTACTCTTTCAAACACCTAATATACGTCACTTTAATCCTTTTTGGCTAGAAGGTTATATGCAAAGTGGGGTATCATATGTATAACAGGTTGGTACCATGATTTATATATTATTATCATTGAATGTTCGCACGTATCACTAGGGAGAGTGAATGCCCCTAGAATTCAATCCGTTCATTGAAAACATTGGTGTAGAATTTTCAGATTAAGGTTGTTAGCGAAATTCTTCAATGCGCTCTTCGATGTGAAGAGTGCGAAATCCATAATACTTAGGCATTCACAGGGATGGTTGCAGAATCCTAAGAAATCGGTAATGAGTGCCGTGACTCTGAATGCAAGTTAATGGCTATATTATTATCTTAGACTCTGTGTTCATGTAAGGACATGAGACAGTATGCCTACGGGCTACACCATAGTCATAATTTACACGTACGTTTTTTGGTTGTTTGGCGTAGTAGCCGCCACGGGCTATCTCCGACACTGACGGCATTGCTGCGGAAATCCGGTACGCCTATTTGGGGGTGCCTGGAGGAAGATGAATTAATTTTGACTGATGACGAGGCTTCTTGGTATAAAATATGCGGAATGAAATGATGGATTCATTTACTCACTTGGATTCTTGTTGTGTAGCTGTTTTCTTGTCTTGTGGTTCTCTATGTCGATAGTGTAGATTGTGCAGGCCTGACAACCATGACGGACACTACCTTTATGTGTCGCATTGCGTGAATTACACTGAAGATTCGAGCTGCAGAAACCTCTTGGTTACACTTATTCAATTCAGCTCCAATTTGCTCCGTGATGCGACTTAGTGATGGGTGAATGATATATGAAGCGGCAAATGAATGACCGGTAAACTAACCCTAGGTTATTATGAAGCGTTCGCGAGATATGTTACATTGCGAGTTCTGGTAACTTTCACACAGGTAGGTCCATGAGTATGTCTCTAAGAGTTCAACTAGGTCCCCGTCAAGTTTTTCCCTAATGTCGCAGCTGCGCGATGTGAAATCGCTGGCAATCTTCAGTACGATGATGCGGAACGGGAATGAAATCCCATACCAGGCTACTCAGATTAGCTTTGTTGACGATGAGTACTGGGCACTGATGTCAATCAATTCGTTCAGCTGCAGTGCATGTTGACATACAAATCATAAGGCCGTTGATCAGGAATCCAGGAATCGAAATTCACGGAAGCGTCAGTGATCGCTTCAGAAGAGATCTCCAACCTAGTGCATGCATCCGCAGAAGAGAGCCAACAGCGAAAAAGCGTTGGTGCTCTTGCTGCCTCAAGCAGCTCGGTGTCTCTTGGTACACAGTTGTTGGTGGCTTGTAAGGGTGGAACAGCAGCTGCAAGTGCAGACAAGTCAGTGCGGGAGGCCGCATTCATTTCTAACCATGCATACGTGTCTGGTTTTAACGATAACATTCGAAATATCAAGCTCAAAAGAAAATAACAAAAATGCAAGAACCGCAAGTACCGAAAGAATGTAAAGCCCCCAACTAAGGAACATGTGATCAGCAGCTCGTCCAACATCTCTACTGTGATACTCATCTAAGCGACGAGGTCTACAGCAACCCTCTTGGCCTTCTCAAGGATACCAGCAGCCGCATGCTCCGCCTCCCGCTTCGCATTACGCGCCTTGATCTTCGCCTGCGCACCACGAATCTGCGTACTTAGGAACTGAACGCCCTCATTAGCGCGAGATCCATAGGTCAAATGCGCAGGTAGGACAGTCAACGTTCCCCTGCAGACCGCATCGCCAGTTTGGCAGATGATCTTGACCTTTTCAGCTGGAAAATTGGGGATCTGGTTTCTGTCCTGCTGCTTCTGGGTGTCTCCGTAGAGTACAACGCCAGCGATTTGGTCCTGGACTGTAGCAGGAAGTTCTTCAATGGCACGGTGGTTGACTGCCGCACCCTGGCTGTAGCCACCGGCAACGATGACGGAGTCTGGGCACTTCGAGGCCATGGAGGTCAGAGTGTCTTTCATGAGGTTCTTTGACCTGGTGTCGGTGCCGCCGGGAAGGGCGTTGGTACCAATCGTAGCTGCATAGTCGATGCCTTCGGTAGCAACGGCGTTAGCACCGAAAGCTTGCTTCAGGCCGTTGGAAGTGGGAGGACCAACGACGGAGCCCTGCTAGTGTTAGCTACATGTACACTTCTATTTCAGGTCTCGCTTACCATGTTGCCAACTTCGGTAGACCCACGTGCCCACGCAAACATGATGTCCCGACATCCACCCCGACTGAACTCGTTCGAAGTGGTACCAGTACGGCCAAGTTGACGAACCTCCAAGGGACTGGTATTGGCCAAGCCAACGAGACCGGCAAGGAGGATGGATTTGGTATACATGTCGAAACTGTTTCTGGGATGGGATGGACTGGAAGGGAAGTGATAATTGGTATGGAGATTGGAAAGAATGAATAAATATGGAAAAAGTGAATGTAAGGCCGGCCCGGTTCGTTGAGATAAAATGTGAAAAGAGAAGAGAAGAGAAGCGCAAACTCCTGTTGCTGATACCGAAAACGAAGCGCTGATGTTCAAGATACTTATATCCTCGGTGCGTTTACACTCAGCACCAGGCCAAGCTCTGTCGACTCATGGTCCTACATTGGAAAAGAAACAGCATAACCCAAGGCTGGCCAAGATATCGAACCATGACGCCTCATGGAAAGAATATAGGATCTCAAATGGACAGCCGAGGAACGACTCAAACAACTTAGCAGCTAATTGGTCATATTCTCCTAGAAAGACCATGGTACTTGGAGACCGCGTCCATGCGATCGCGGATACATACTCCACGTACAGGACAGGGTATGCTCCACATCCTTGTAATCTACTTCCGAACTTGGGACGAGATCAAGGGATCACCTCTCGCAAAGAAGCCTCTAAAAGCGGGCTTGAGGCCTGCACCGCCATAACTTGGCATTTCTCCACTACTAGGATCTGAAAATGGGGAATTGTTCACTATCAATGCAGGAATCTTTGTTCTTCGAGATACGGATGCAGGTCGAAACAGACGACGGCCAGGTAGGCGGGGATATACCCAGGACATCGGCAGTCAAATTGCCGTGCCTCGGTACGTTGAAAGTCGTAGCGATTTTCGTTGGCTGAGACTATCTATCCACAAGGTTGTCTGTGTAGTGTAGGAAGCAAGAAAAGAGCCAGAAGGCCAGAAAGCGTGGCTCAAGACACCTACGCGAGTCAGGACTGAAACTCCTTAGGCGTTGTGCCTGGTAGTGGATAGCCTCCGAATCGCCTCCTGACTTGACAAACCCGGAACACACCTCTGATAGCACACAAAATCTTCTCGTTCAACAACGTCCGCGTTACATTTCTTGAAGATCTTCGAAATCTCCACCTCAGGGTGCGTCGAACACTTTGCGAGGTGGTGTAACAAGCATCTCATGCCTTAGCTAGTTTCAGACTGAGGCTCTGTCGCAACAAAAGCAATGCTTTGTCGAAGCTGTGGCGAAACATACACTACGCTCACAGGAAGGGTTTATCGTTGCTTCACACAGTGGTGTGACGGCGAAGCGTTATTGTTGCGATCAGGTCAGGTGGTACAGGAGGGAGACATGGTGCGGGGTTCTACGTTGCCATCTAGATCTCAATATAAGTCGCAAAAAAGTGTGAGTGACCATATAGATGTTTCCATCGTGTAAAGAGAGCGGAACGAGACATGGAGTGAATGACAAGCCTCGGTGATTTTAATGTGGCCAGAGCGCCACCCTAACGCGACTAAGACGCGTCGCACGTGGTAAGCATGACCTACCTTGGTCGTTTCCGCAACTACGATATTTTTGATATCATCATATCTTACATTGTGGACCACATCGGCCACCATCTTGGCTTTTGATCATACATGCTGACCCAGTTGCGCTTCCCGTCGGGAAGCAAGCCCCTCGCGACTCATGATAGCGTCTTATCTCGCATGGCGGAACTTTGGCGTCCGATATTCATGTTCAAACCAACAATCATAAACACGGTAACGCTTTCATAAACGATAAACACTCAAACTTCACAACTGTTTATCCAAACTCTCTGATAAACAAAAAAGAACTCCAAAATGAACGACCCCATAGCCGACGCAAAAGCCCAAGAAGCAACCCAAAAATTCACCTTCCGCCCCGCAACCCCCTCCGACATCCCCGCCCTCCAACAAATGATCTCCGACTCCCTACGCGCCCTGGGGAAAAACTACTACACCCAAGCCGAACTCGATGGTTCAATAGGCTATCTCTTCGGCCCAGACTCGGTGCTGATTCGCGACCAGTGCGTAACCATTCTCCCCCTTCCAACTGTCTAGCCATCCCAAAATAAATGTGTATGGACCTAACATCCCAATCCAAAAGAACATATTTCATACTCCACCCCACCACCCACCCAACCACAATCTGCGCCTGTGGCGGCTGGTCATTCCGCAAAACGCTGTATGGAGGCGACTCTGCACCGTCTCCATTGCGCATGCCAGAGAAGCGGGATCCAAGTGTTGATCGTGCTAGTATCCGTGCCATCTTTACGCATCCCGAGTGGGCGCGGCGCGGGCTGGGTACGATGATGATGCGGTATTGTGAGGCGCGGGCGCGGGAGGGGAAAGAGGGGGAGGTGGGTGGGTTTACGAGGTTGGAGATGGGGGCGACGTTGAGTGGGGTGGCGTTGTATGAGCGGTGTGGGTATGTGAGGAGTGGGAGGGAGGATGTGGTGAGGTGTCCGAATGGGGAGGGGATCCGGATTAAGCATATGGTGAAGGATTTGGAGTAGAGTTGTAGGATAGGATCGGCATGGGACGGCGTGGCGCCTAAGTCATCGGTGTGAGTCAATTGAGAATGTTGAACTGTCTATTCCTATATCTGTTTCCGCCCTTCCAAGCGACCTGCATCTGTCCAATTTAATCGAACGTCATTAGTCGTAGGGATAACACGATCAAAGACATCGTCTATCTATCGCTCCCATTTCTCACCCGGCGACATCATTACCGCTTCATCATAAGTGGGCGGCAACACCGGCATAGATGAATGACTATGTTCCGACATCCGCATCTCTCGATCCCCTCGATCACGGTAGCCAAACCCATCAGCCGTCCCATGATATTCCTGCAACGCGCCTCCCCCAAGCTTACTCGATACCTCATCTCCAATCGAAATCTCACTCTTATCATACAACCGTCGATCAGGATGTATACCCGATGAAATACGTACTGGCGTTCGTAACTGCACTAACAAAACACGACCCGCTTTTCCCTATTATTATGTCAGTGTCTCGTTCGTTATCCAGAATCATAACAGTGAACTACTCACCTCCTCACCTCGACACTGGAAACCCATCGACACCTCAAGTTCATACCGTCTCTCCAACCCACAACTCTCAAAACTCGGCACCATAAAACCTGGTAGAGTTTTCCCCTCCCACAACCCTGAATCCACAACGTGAATCATACCCACTTCCTCAAACGCTGGGAAAATCGCCATGTTCAGATTACTCAGACTCTGGATTGTGTGGGATGACATTTGTGTTGATTCCGTTGTTCCGACACATATGTCGGTGTAGCCTACGAGCAGCATTTGGAAACTCTGAAGTAAGATATCGGAGGGATATGGGTTCAGTTTTTGGATTGTGAGACGCATGGCAATTGTGCGGTTGCGTGTTAGTGTGCATTCTGGGAGGAAGCTGGCTGAGATGAGAATTTGTGCTCGTTCAGCGGTGGTGGGGATAGAAACAGATCGTTGAGCGTTGCTACTATCGGACGGGAGATATGATGGCGCAGGTGGTGGGCCCATGATGCTTGCTTGTGTGGCACGAACGCAAGGAAATGCTGTCGGAGGCATGGTGATGACAGACGGTGCCTGCGAGTCGATTGGCCATATGTTGACGGCCATACTCTATGGACGCATTAGTACGGTAAGTGGTAAACGGTCTCTGGGTGACATTACCTGCTTGGTCGTGAACTTGAACATATTACGCACTGTGTTCACTGCTATGTCGATCCGGTATTTGACTTCGACACCCTTTGCCAGATTCTCCATGGACGATGGCAGGACCTTGGATGCGTGAGATGTAGTACTCTCCTTGTCATCCCGATGTGACACTGGGGATTTGCGAGGACAGCTACATTCTGGTGTCTCTGGTACCTGTGAATTGTTAGCTTGATAAATGCAATTCACACTAATATTTGTTACCTGCAAAGCGAACCAGAAACTATGATACCCAAACGCAAGCTTCATGGGAGTCTGCCTTGAGTCTTCTGTTACATAGCGATATGGTGCAATGACCTGTGACTCTTGTACAAACTATCGACACTATCAGCTAAATGTGAACAATGTATTCAGAAGGAAGACACCTACCCGGTGTTTCTCTTGCTGTGTCCAGTCCATAAATAGACCACTCTTATCCGTAAGGGTCAAGACGCTCTCACCAATCAGACTCGCGGTAATCTTAGATACTGTGACATTGTGCGGGCAGTTAATGATGACATTTCCAAAGATAGTCTCGCCATTTATGAAGGTAGTTTGAGGGTTGTCTAGACTGATTGAGACGTCCATTTCGTTTACCAGTCTTATTTGGGAGTATCGCGTACAAGATGTGATGTGTATGAGAACCGCCGAATCAATCGTCGAGGTATTGAAGGAGCAGATATCAAAGCGAATCTTAAGTGTTCATCCATGTCTGGAAGATTCTGTGTTATACCAGAATGCAATTGCTCGTGCAAAATTTGAGCTCGCTGTTGCGCTCTCTGAAGCTCCCGGCTATTTTTAGCCGGCCATGCCAAGACCTGAGGATGCTGCGATCTCCCAACCATTGCTGGCATGAATTGGGCGGAAGGCTGTGCCAAGCTCTCAGACTGCAATCGTATTATACGTACAGAGTGGTGACGTCTTTGATTGGGTCTCATCGGCGACATGCGACCGCAGGTTCGAAAGTCCTTCGGAGGCCGCGAACGTAGTCCGGTTCCAGCGAGACAAGAACCTCAGCCCCTGAGTACACTCCCTTCCCTTGTAAGAGTCATTTTAAGTTCTGGGAATCGTATGGCAAGATGTAGGTGATATCGTTGGGCCAAATTGCGCCTGCGCGATGTGGTCTTATTGCTGATTATCATAGAACGAGAAGTCTGCGTCAAGCCATCCCAGCGTAGGTTGTGTATCAAATAATCCCCAGTTTGGATCGATCAAGTCATGGCTAAGATCATTTGTAAACTCGATGCCCGATATCGATGACGGCTGAGGGATAGGCAATTGCTCTGGTGCAAAGCTGTCCATGCTGATTGATATCCCGAATTGACTGGCGTGCGTCTGATCATGAGACTGCGGAACAGGGTTTCGATCAGATATTACCTCAATAGTCTGACAAGTGGAATGTTCCTTAGCTGTGCGGTCGCTTTCCCTCATCGACTTGGTTACGAGGCCTTCACAAAGACTTATAAAGGACCGGAAGAGCGTCTGGAGTTTTTCGATTGAAGCACTGAGACTTGCGAGAGCGTCAAGTTGCGACGTGACAAGCTGTAAAAGCTGGAAGTCCTGAACATTCGACGTTGCCACAATGTTGCAAAACAAGACAAAGTACGGCGTCAAGGGATGATAAAGTACGGTCCTGTGAATTTTAGCAAAGAAGGGGCCTCAGGGTGATGGGAAGATACTTACCAATGCATGTATGAAACTTGTGCTCGAACGTCTGTTATTGCAAGCGACTCCTCTTGAATGGTTCTCAAAGTCGCCATTGCAAGGCGCGCAGACTGCAAACAATCATGATCGATTTGAGGCTTGCCCGGTGTGCATATTTGACGTGAGCGCAATATTGAAGTCCTAATAGAGTGATATGAGAACTGTATGGTACTCAACTCACTGCCAATGTGCAGGCCTCCCCACGAGTCTGATTCTGAAGGCCCAGATAGCTAGCGCTAGTCAGCATATGGACATGTGAAGAAAGATGCTACACAACTTACCCCCGTAATGCGCGAGTACACACGCTCGAGTCGTTCTAAGAGATCCTGCACCACACTGTCTACTTTTGCTAGTAGAGCTTTGCGATTGAGAATTCTATCTGGGTGCAGCTCCGAGATATAGACGGCCTGGATAGGTACTAGGTGAAGATACGTAGAGAGTAGGGATGATAACGACTTGTTGAGTGGCGATGACAACGCCGAATCGAGCCCCTCGTAGTCCAGCAGAAACCGACTTCGCCCTTGCATCATGGAGTAGTTCTTATCCAGTATGTGGCACCAGATGTAACAGTAATAGATCTCTTCGTCGTCTTCGCTTTCCGATTGACAATTCTTGACCTGAGCTTCAAGCCCAAGGTCTTCACAGACCTTACATGCTGCTGTTATGAAGGTCCAACAATGTGTCAAGTCGCCTACTCCTTGCGCAATGAAAGCCTGGGCGATCCTGTTAGCTTTAATGCCTAAAGATAAGAAGGAGCCCTTACACTGCAAAGTAGAGACTGCAGGAAAACAAGCGAGGGCGCAGAGATGAGCCGAATGCGCGCCATTGCCAGCTTGACGCTATTGAGGTATTTGACAGCACATGAACGCAAATGTGCCCCTACCTCACCCATGCTGTCTTCTGACATGACAGTGTTGATGAACTTGAACGCAGCGGAATTGATACAAATCGAATATAGCAGTAGCGTCTCCGGACTACCGGTTCTGGTGATTAGCGCAAGACCCATATCCTTGAGTGACTTGGGTGACACATGTTTGAAGTAGTCCAAGACATGCGGTCCTAGTTTCTTCGACTTGAGCTCTGGTAGACAGCATTAGCAAGGTTTGGCAAGTGACGTTCAAGAAAGGCTAACCACGCAGCACCCAGTACAACGTCTCGGCAGATGGGTATGTGATGCCCTCCAGGACGTCCAGAACACGTGCACTGGCTGTCTCCTGAACCCCAGAGTTTTTCACGACTCGTGAGAGGTGATTCACGAAATTCATGGCCGAGTTGAGCACAGCCAGCCTGTCCGCAGGCATGTGCTTTGACGATTTGATTTCTTGGCGAATAAAATCCTGAGCCTCCAGGATTGAAGGCGATTGAGGCATACTCGGAGAAGTTGTCGATGAAGACGGCGATGCTTGGAGTTCATGCTGTCGGCTGACTTTGTGTGCTGTAATCGACTCCGTGTCTCTACGACGTTTCGTGACGCTTCGAGGCTGTCGTGCTGCAGCAGACGTACGATTGCACTGAATGTTGCCATCTACACAATTACCGCATGGGTTGTCACGATCACACTTGACCTGGTGAAGGCATTAGAGAAACTGTACAGTGTCGAGCTGGCCAGGCAAACCTTTCTTGCTTTACAGGTATCGCACTGAGACTAGTTAACAAGCCAGGAACGATCATGTATCGGTCACGTTACTCACCACTGCGTACACGGTCATGGCTTTTGACGAAACGCACGGGTACTCAAAGATGTCTGGCGTGAGGTAGAAGCGTTGTGCGGACAACGTTGGCGGGCAAGCGCAAGGGTTGTTTATGAGTGAAGTAGACTCGAGAACGGATCCTCTCTGACATAGGGCTGAAAGTCACTAAAACATCGCCAAGTGCGCAAGTGTAAGGGGGCAGCCAGAATATGAGACGTGAAGTTTGCACGCTTCACTCAGCCACAGTGGTAGTTGCGGTGGCTGCAATTTTTCAATCTCGACGTGTACCCTGCCTTGGCAATTCGTCTGCTCAGCCAGATGCCGGCATTGGAAACGGACGAAGGCGAGGCATGGTGTGGTTTCTCATGGTAGGTGCGGAGGCTGAAGGTTCACCGGAATCCGAAGTGGCCGCAAGACCGAATTAGCGTCTCGTCTCGTAACATCATGTTACGAACCTTGAGACGGGACTGTGGCGTTTAAGAACACAGACGACCCCAGGCCACCAAGGTGCGACCAAGCGCGGGGACCACAGTACGCTAAAGATATCACGTGACAATTCTCACAAGTCTCATTCAGTCTTATAGATTCTCGTCGTGAGAAACCATAAGAATACACGAGAAAGCATGAGGGCTATAAGAAGGCTTAAGTATATAGCAAGGCATAATAGACTCTTACAGTCAATTGTGTTCAACCTGAATAATAGGAAGCAATACATTGTTCTTACTACTTAACCTTCTTGATACTCTTTACAGAAGCGCCCTCTTACTGTCTTAGTACTAAGTACCCCTTGTCCACGTTCCTCTGACATTCATACTCAAGAACTAACCTTTGCGTTCTAACACCAGCTGCTTTATATTGTAGCCACTTAGATCCTTACACTTTAAACACCTTAAATATAAGTGACACGAACATAGACACTCCTAAGTCCTCCTAGGCTAGAGGTAGCAGCATTCAAGGCGCCTAACCTGACCTCTACTATAGGGACAGAGCTAAGCTTAAATCCTAGCTACTCTAATAGGACTAATACTTCTATATTAATAACCGCGTTAAAAAAGTTAACCAAGTTATGCTAGCATCTACCTACATAAGAGGGGATGCTAAGAAGTAGATTACACCCTTTATCAAGAGATATATAGATAAGAATATTAATAATAAC